>CAUZXS010005181.1:7500-119710 GCA_963585895.1 Sepioteuthis lessoniana | reverse complement strand
ATTCTTCAGAGCTCCAGACACAGTTTACTGTCACAGCCTTTTTCTTTTTTAATGGGAGTCGGCTATAGCTCCTCTGTTGTTTATTTTGCTTTCTTCAAAAAAATTCCCCTATTTCATATTGAATGACTCTTGTATATTTTTTTCTTAAACATTTTCTTTATCTGATTGTTTACAAAGTGACAAATGGTCATATCTTAATTAAGCAAGGATATTGAAAGCTTTTTCAATGGGAAAAAAAACTCAGAATAGTCACATTGCTTGAGATGTATTTGTTCTCCTTGTTGGATAAAAAAAATTTTTCAAAAGTCCCTGTTCATGGAACTATAAAGATGTCTTATTTTTATATAAAAAAAAATTATTTCCAATTTATTTTTACCTGCTCTGGAAAAAAAATTTATTTGTTTACCTATTAATGTATTGACCTTTTATTTTGTTTTCTTTTTAATAACAGGATGTTTAAATCACAGTGTAAATACACTGCCAAACAAATTCACCTGATCCTTCCCCCCAACCTTTTTTTTCCCTGTTTTGCTTACCCACTAATAGTATTCAGTTTCTAATATTTTTTTAAACAACAAACTTAAAACTTGTTAAAAAAAAAAAATTTTAATAAATTTTATTGTATTAGGCAGGGTGTGACACTAGATTGGTTACCTAACAAAGGCTAAAAAACCCATTTGGCCCTGCTATTCATCTATGTCCTTGGGTATGACACTAAACTGCATCGATGCTGAAGCTCCTGTACTGAAGCTATGAGAAACGTGGAGTACCCATTCATTGCAATAACTCTCAGGTCCACTCTGACCCAGAGTGGTAATATGCGTTTAAAGTCCCATCTAAGAGTCAAATAGATCTGTTTGCAAAATCATTAGTAGATAAGAATACTTGATATCATAAGGCACACTGGTGCAAACAATGTAATTCTCCCTGTCGGAGAATGTAATTCAAATGATGGGGTTATGAATTTGGACTACACTCACAACGTTCAGGATCCCATTGTTGAGCGACACCAAGACCTAACTTATACATTTGAAATATGCATGTGATATAAAAGAGCATTAATTACGATTTTTATGAACACATCTGAAAGCAAACGCATTTAACACCATTACGAATTCAATCTACAAAGAGGAACTCTCGTTATGTTTATCTTCATATCCTGTCCCATGGCAAAAGCTGCTTGTGGTGCCAGAGGTGGCAGTACCACCAAAACTATAACATCACCCCCGATTGGTGGCTGATGAGAACAGTGTATTGCACATGTTTTCATACATTGTATGATAAAATTTGAGTGTTGATTGTTAGTATTAAGAATTGTTACGTGAAACTATAATTGTTTATTAAGCATTATTATTATTGTAACTATATTTATTATTAAATAGAAATGGTACTTGAAACTGTATCATTAAGGTTTTTCGGACTATTGTCTTCATCTTTATTGTTATTTCCACAACGTTTCGGCCGATATGTCCTCCAGCCTTCTTCAGGTGTTTGTCGAACTCGGGAACCTTCACGGAACTTCAAACCATGTCCTTTATTGAAACCATGGGGGTCGCCTGTTCTGATTCCGTTTGCCATAACCGGGTACAAGTGTTAAGTATTCCTGTATATTACTCGCCTGTAGTGAGGATTAAACCTGCAACCTTCAGACGATTGTCTTCTTAGTAGCTCAGGGAATCAACGCCTATAACCGTTACACCATGTGTCCTGCTGGACAATTCAGAGTGAATTTTGGGGTATTATAAACTTAATGTTCTTACTTTAGACAATAGTCCGAAAAACCTTAATGATAAAAATCAACAAGTTTCGTCTCAGAAATTTAGACAACTGAAACTGTGTAGTTGTGTATGAATTATTAGTATTTAATAGAAATTGTTAATTATTTTTATTATTTAAGAATACTTGATCTCATATAACTGTACGAAAACTTCTAAAGGAACAACTGCACAAAAAAATGTAAATGTACGATGTACATGATACCTGAATCTTTAGGTATAAAATAAATCCAGACTGACATGTTATTAAAATAAATCAATTCTACTCATGATTGGGGAAAGGACAGATCAATTCATGCCTTTCACAAGGAATCCAGTTAGCTGGTGGGCATGCCGTAGAATACACCGACTGCATCTCTGAATAGGAGTAAGACCTCTACTTCTAACGAGTGTCTTGATAGTGAGGCTCCAGCCTTGGAGATTGAAACCATTTAATTGAGTTTAAAAAGAAAAAATGAGCCTCTGGCTCATTTAAAAATTTTATCAACAAAAAGGTTTACAAATCCTATATATTTAATATGTGTAAAGAGCATTTGGCATTAAATAACCTACAATGGTTGATATGCCATAAAACCCAACCCAACCAAATCCTATATATTCAATATATATGTATGAAGAGGATTTGGCATTAAATAACCTATAATTGTTGATATGCCATAAAACTAAACCAAACCAAATCATATATATTTAATAGATATATGTATAAAGAGGATTTGGCATTAAATAACTGGCAATGGTTGATATGCCATAAAACCAAACCAAACCTTTCACAAAGGCATTAATAAAAAGTGAAATGCAAACACAGCCTCATCCAGGATTTGAACTGAAGTTGTCATTTCTATTTCATCTAACAATAATCATTACCCTAAACGTGCTTCCAAAATGTATCTTTATGCGTCATTGTCTTTCAGAACTAAGACGAGATATAACTGCAATTTCACTGCTTTTACCAAGAGAGGTGATCATAGCAAAGAAAGTTGTGTACTTTCTTATTCCATTTGTTGCTTAGTAACTGAGTAGTAGCATTGCAACTTGTAATGTTTTCATCCCTCTATCATGAGTTTTTCTTTTTCTTTTCTGCAGGTCCTCGAGAATGTGTAATCTGTGGTGGATTAGCAACTCGAGAATGCAAAGAATGCTATAAAGTTCACGGAGAAGGATTGAATACGATAGCATTTTGTGAAACTTGCGAAGCATTGGTAAGAGCGACATTTCTTTGCATATAACTTCCTATTTCTAGCCTTAATGCCATGGAGAAAAAGTATCTAATTCTCTCTGTGCTTTGTCCCATTGCCAGTCATCTTGACTGTTGTCTTCTTCTGTGCATGTATTTGAATAATTGCTATGTCTATTTTCCATCAAGATTTTCCACTACATCTATTAGCACCCCTAATATCATCAAAATAGGGGGGGTGCTCCCCATGGCATTGTGGCTAACGTGCTGGATTGCAATATCATAATAAGCTAGTTCAAACTCCAGTCACTACATTTCATTCATTTCTTGAGAAAGGCATGAACTTTGTTATTCAGCTATGGGTTAAATAGTACTATTGATATTTTTCTACAAGGATAACTTTGGCATTAAATAACCCACAAAAGTTGATATGCCATTAAACAAAGTAACCAAATGAAACCATTGCAACCTAAGGTCGATATGCCATAAAACCTAAACAACCAACCATTGCAACCTCTGATTTTTTTCTTCTATTTTCTTTAACCCTTTCCCTACATAATTAGATTTCATGATCATTCTTGTAAGGAAGTTAATTATCCATCAAAAAATAAAATTGATACTTTGGTAGGCATAATGTTTGGAAGTCATTGATGGTGTATCCACTTCTTGCTGCAGTATAAAGAGAGCTTTATTCAAAGCTGTCGGGTAAACTTGCTTTCTACAGGTTTTGGCTATAAAATTTGGTGTGGATATATCCACTTTTTGCTGCAAAAGAGTTTTAAAAAAATATCAAAGAAAATTAAGAAAAGATAAAGGGAGGTGTACTAGATTGAGTCAAAAGTGACGCAATATTTTAGAACGTGCTAGTTTGCAGCATGTATATCATGTAACTGTTGCAGTTAAAGCCATTGGAGGTGCCTGCAGTAGTTGATAGTATAGTGGTAGTTGGTGTCCTGACATGTTATGCATTGCTTGATAGCTTGTGTGCAGTTTGAAAGCTACACAGATGAACATGCAATATAGTCTAATTCAAGAATTTATGCTTACAAGTTCAGACTGGGTCTCGTAATACAGTGGAAGTAACCAAAAATATTTGTCGTGTGAAAGGTGAAAGAGCAGTTGATCCCAGTACAGTAATCAGATGGTTGAAGAAATTTTGCTTGGTTTGTGAGAACCTCAACAATCTGATATTGTCAAGTTGATTTAAAACAAACCATGGATTCCAAAATTGTTATGCAACTAAGGAATAGAGGCAAATCCAGTTCATCACCTTTGCAACTTTAACTTCCAAATTTTGCTTCACATTTCCAAAATATTGCAAAACTTTTGACTCATGCTAGTAACTACATGATCATTTTTGTAGACCATTTGTTTTATTTTTTGTTTTAATCAGTCCATCCCACTTCTCTCCCTTATAATGTAGATTTGTTTTTGGTAATAAATTCATTTGTATTCCATATCCCCTGCAGAAGGTTAAGACCCCCCCCACCTCACCAAAAAATACTGTCCTCACTATGTGGCACTGTATCTAGTTGTGAAGCTTGTTCTTGACCTCTGGGGAGTGTTGAGTACCCCTTCATTGCCTTTACTTCCATGTCTACTCTGATCCATTGTAGGATCTCATTTATGGGTCAAATAGAGGTGTTTGCAAATTATTTGTATTAGATAGAAGTACTTGATTTATAACTGTATACAAAAAAATCTCTTATGATTACAATGAATGAATCAATCATCTTTATTGCCATTGGTAGGATTACTTCATACCATATAACTTAATCTATATAAGGATCGGCTGAAAAGTTCAAGAGCTGACCAAGATTCTCTCATAGAATGTGACCAAATGATTTTTATTTTTCAACCTAGTTCCTTATTCACTTCTTCTGTTGGTGTTGCAGTGCTTAGATCCCTGTGGTTGATAAGTCATCAACTGCAGATATGATGTCATCATATGAACTTTTCAACTTGCCTTCATATTAAGAATAGTTTCTTGAAATGATGATTGATTACCAAGGAATTTTATCAATTGCATGAAACCTTATAACTATGTGCCAACAAATGACTATTATAGATAAAAAATAATTACTTGAAACCATCTGATTATTAGTATTAGATAGGAATACTTGAATCCATGTGTGTGTGCAAATTATTTGTGTTGTATGGCGATACTTGATATGATGTGTGCAAAAACACTCTACAGAAACAAATATACAAAAAATATAAATATACAAAGAAATCCTTAACTTAGATGATGTATATGATTTCCTAATCTCTGAGCATAAAATAACCCTTGATGGATTGACATGCCTTTAAAATCAATCAATCATAATTTTTTGAAGACTTTGTAATTTTCTTTTTCTTTCTTTTCTTCCTCTCCAACCAGAATCACAGTCAAAAACGAAAGCAACATAAGCGGACTGAAATTGAACAACACAAACATTTTACAAATTACTTAGAGAGAAACAAAAGCAGCATCATTCCTCGGGAGAAAATGGAATTATTTGCCATTATTTGCATTGAGACAAGTCACTATGTGTCATTTGTTAAATGTAATGGCAAGGGGGAACCCAACTGGGTGTTTTATGATTCCATGGCTGATAGGAAAGGTAAGACAAAATTTAGCTTTTTTTTCCTCTTTTTATCACAGGTAAAAAGAATCCATTCTTCTTGTGGACTTTTCAAGAACCGGCATCAATTCATAGTTCAAAACAATAAGCGTCTGGTCTCTCTTCCATTACTGCTGAATGATATTGAGCAGGCATTGCCAGAGTCTCAGAAGCCAATCCACGTACATCCTTCCAGAGAGAAAATTCAAGATTCTAAGATGAGAAAAAAAGTAATATATTCTCCATCAATTAATTTGGGATAATTATACTCAAATTAGTCTGAGCAAACTTACTGTCCCGATCAATTTCAATGTATTGTCTGAATTTCTAAGACAAATTCTAGAAATGCCTTTGTTACTAAATAATTCATTTAAAGTTTTAATTGTTTACCAATGATTATTTGTTACTCAAAATTGTTTAACTGTGAGAAAACCAACAACTTTTATTGACTAGAAATAAATTCCTTGAAATAATGTAATTATTAGAATTCGATGTTACAAACCATTCAAATAAGATGAGCAAAATATGTTGAAGAAATAAGGACAAGTTCATTCATAAGAGAATATTTCTTATGGACTCTTATACATGAACATGTCAGTGTTGGATGACCTGCAAAAAAACATTCCTCAGCTCTATGTAGATATTGGATGCCACCTAGACGACTTCTCAAGAGTGATGGCCAATTGGGACAGGTGGCTAGAGAGTCAAGGGAATCTGTGCTGTTGACATGCCATGAGATATATATATATATATAATTTTTTTTTTTTTTTTTTTCCTTCAGGGTTTGGTTCCATCCATCTGTCATAAGTCGGCAGGGTTATACCGATGCCCAAATTTTCTGTTGTTATTTATGAGACCCTAATTAATATTTTTAGATTATTGATTTCTGAAAGTTTCTGATTTTTTGTTTTAACAAATGGTTTGATTTTATATTCTTATTAAAATGTTAAACTAGTCTAGACCCTTTACTTTGTGGTCATCAGGTTAGCTAAACTCGATCTTTATCTTTTTGTTTAGCCGTATAAAGTAGATAACTAACTTAGAAATTTCCAAGCCAAAAAGGAAAGTTGTGAACTTTTTCCTGTATGTTTTCTGCTCTCTGGAAAATCCAGACTTAGAAAAAAGTATTTGTAGTATGGTCAATGACCACCAGGTGTGAGCCCATTCATATTAATAATCCCCTCAACAACATTTATTAACTTTGAAGTCCTCACAAAAAATATAGTTCTACATTAACTTAAAATCTTCTCTCTCCCTACCTCATAGGATAAGTTTTCAGCTAGTTGTAATAATTCCTCAGATCAGAAAATAAGACAGATATAGATGTTTTTCAATGTCTTAGACAAAAAATTTAGACTCAGTTTCATTATTTTTGATCTATGAAAAATAAACCAAGGATAATTCTGAACCAAAACCTATTTTATTTGATAGTCAAATGGAACATGCCTCAAATGAATTAATAATCAAGTTTTTTTTTTTATATAAGGTCGAGATACTATAGAAATATATGTGGATGAAATTATTAAATCACCAACAAGAATAACTCCCTATCAATGGAATCTTCTTTCCAGAAGTAGAAGACCTTTTGTATTTGTTATATAGAGTGATCTCTTCCCGTGGAACTCGATAAAAAAAAAATGACTTGATTTATTTTCAACAGTTAACTAAGATTTCCTCGGTAAAAGCTTTTGCCAGTCGGAACAAGAAATTTAGTTCCCGTCTTCCTTTTGTTCTACAACTTGGCTTCAATTAGAGAAATTTCACTTAAAATAATGGGGAAGATTATAAGATTATTCCAAGAAGGAAAGTCAGCACAGAATGTGGTCAAACCTCTGGGTTGTTCCCAGTCAGCAGTATCAAAAGTTGGGGACAAGTTTTAACAAAATGTAAAGATGATGAAAGGAAAGAATACAGTTAGATTATGGAAGATGTCAAAAGGGACAAAAAGCCTTAAAACACTCTGCCTAACAAATGAAAAATGGACGGAAACATAATGTCTGTAAGAAAACTGTCACAAAACAGAATTAATGAAATGGGGGTTAAAATACATAAAAAGGCAAAAGTAAATCAAGCCCTAGAAAACCAAACTACAATGGACTAAAGAAAAGAAATTATTGAGTGTGGATAATTGGATGAAAGTGATATTTAGTGATGAATCATAAAACTGCATTAATTAAGATGATGATTTTGGAACTTTGGTTTGGTATTATGCTAACAAAATATATACCAATGTATGCTTGGTGAAAAGAAAAAAAAATTATCTATTTATGATTTTGAGTTTGTATGTCAAATAAAAGACAAGGAAAGATGGCAGTTATCAGCAGTCAATACAGAAGTCTATCTATCTATCGAGAGAGAGAGAGGGAGAGAGATGGCAGTTATCACCTCAGCAGTCAATACAGAAGTCTATCTTTCAAATCTCAGTCAATTTTTTAAAATTCTTTAAAAAATGTTTGATGATAAGGGGAAGTCATTTTTTCAGGATGATGATGATGATGATGCATCTTCTCATAGATTGAAGACGGTCAAAGCTTTTCTTCAAGAAACCCATATCAACTCAATGAAATGACTAGCAAATAGTTCAGATCTTAATTCAATCCAAAATTTACGGTAGAAATTAAAAAACTGATCTATGACAAAGCTCCCACCTGTAAGGCTGATTTGTCAAGTGCTATTCAAGAAAGCTGGAAGGAACTTGATGAAAATTGTTTTTGTTAGTTAAGACCACATCTTGAAGATTTGAGGTTGACATAAAATCCAGAGAGACAACAAAATTCTGATGAGGGTTTTTTTTTGGGGGGGGGGTGATTATTATTTTGTGTTTTTTTTTGGGGGGGGGTACTTTGAAAATTTAATGATTCCATAATTTATTCCTCTGCCTTTGTATTGAAAAAATTTCAACATGGAACCATGAGATGCTGAGCTCACCTGATACTCTCCAAGTGCTACTTGCTATATTTGCCTTGATGGCTTGGAGTCTGGTCTTAGAATCTACAGTTTTATGTCTACTTAACTTTGCCTGATCATCTGGTTACCGTGATTAACTGTACTTTCACCTTTTGCACAACAAATGTTTTTGGTTTCTTCTACAATATTACAGCCAAGTTCAAATTCATCATGCACAAGTTCCCAAGTTAGACAATGTTGTACATTCATCTGTGCGTCTTTCAAAATACACACAGAGTGAAGCAATGTGCCAGAAAACCTTTTGACTCCTCCTGATATTATCTAGATGACTCTACCATCCTCAGAGGGAATGGGCATCTTGAAACCAATCTGTCATGTTTATCCTTTTGTAATTTCTCACATTCATTTTGTTGCTCTCTCTCTCTCTCTCTTTCCTATACAGGGTCAGACGATGGCTATAACATCCCTGAAGTTCGTTTGTGTCCAGATTTACAAAATTGGATCCTTCAAAGCCAGACAGACATTTTAAACAAAGAAGACAAAGATCTCCCCGAACTTCAACGCCGACTCTTCTCCGACAGCTACATGTGTCTCTATCAAGACCCAAAGACAATGATGTTCCAGTGATGCTTTTTTATTTAAAAAAAAAAAAAAAAAACACAGGGTGTATCTCAATCCAAACTGACTTTCCATGAATCTTAGTTTTGGCATTTATCATGGCCTGGGGGGGGGGTAATGGTTCAAGATGAACTTGGCATTTTCCTGGCTTATATTGTTGCGAAAAAATTCAGGACAACAAACTTCTTAGATTTTCTCTACAAAATGGGAACGTGCTGGTCAAGATCTGATTGTCACCTTATCTCATCACACCCCCAAGTTTTTTTGTTTTATTTTTATTTTTTTTTAATTGTTGTTTGTTTTTGAAACATATTTGTTTATTGACCATTTCTATTTTGACATGTTCGTTAATAAATCTCATAACTATGTTAGATTTATAATCGGTTATAAATGTCATCCTGCTCATCATTTAAATGAGATAGAATAAGAATAAAGACTAAAGGGAGTTTTAAAAAAAATGAATTTAGCTAATTCACCGGCTTGTTTTTACTTGACAGGTCGTGTGGATGGCGTTCATAAAGAAACTATTTACATCAGCTGCCTCAAAAGTTTTGATTAGGATGCTCATATATTTTATACATTTTCAGGGGCCAAAGAAAATTAAATCCATTTTATAAATGTATAAATACCATTTTATCTAAAAAATTTTTTTTTTGGGGTGGGGTTCTTTTTAAATAAGTATCTTCTGTTTATGAGGAAATAAATGAGTTGATATTTTGAAAGAAATGTTGCTCTTTTCAGAGTCAATGTATCAAACATTAGTAAATGATTTGACAAAATAATTACCTAACTTGCTGATAAAAAATGCAGGCTATTCATATCAATATTTTAGGGTCCTTGAAAATAAGAATAAAATCTCAGGATAGGTTTAATATTAGGGTTCATAATTTGGTGAGGTCTAGGGAAAGAACCCTCAGAAGAAAAAAAAAAACTGAGGAAAAAAACTCCTGGAGTACAAAGTAAAACTGTTCCAGATATTCAAAATTCATTTTTAAGTTTAATTTACATTCTCTCTGCTAACGATAAAAAAATTTAAAAAAAAAGATTCAATTCATATTAGTCAAACTGTTAGCAGACTTGAAAATTATTCTCAGCAATTTTTTTACAAAGTATTTTGCTCCAAGCTAAGATCATAAATGTTTAATAAAAAAATTTAAGCTTTAATCCTTAAACCATTTTTTTATCCTCACTGCATATTTTTTTCTTAGAGTTTTCTTTAACAGGCCAGTTAAGGTTTTTTTAACTTGAGGCCGAAAGCCCCCCGGCTTTGGCTGGGCTACCTTCAGGTGGACAAACTACAACATTGACACCTTTGACCCCTTTGTATAGCACTGGACCTTGCTGTCCAGTTTAAGCTATAATCAGGCATCCATGCCCGGACCCAGATTTGGGTTAGAGTCCAGCTAGGCTCATCAGGCCCACATTGCACTAAGTGGGCCGATGATCAGCATAGACCAACAGGGCTCGAACCTCGGTTCATGCCTGACCTTCCCCTCCCCTAAATCCTCACTATAATCAACCTTTGGGTCATTGACCTTGTGTCAAGTCCTGTCTGGTGGGAAGCAGAGACAAATATACATTATGGGTTTTTCAATACCACTTTGAGGAACGCCTGATCTAAATCATATCAAAGAAAAAAATGCAATGATTGTCAATTTTTTTTGGTACCAAGCACTGTCAGAAGGATTTAAATCTTTTTTGGTGGGCAGTAGGCATAAAAACATTTTCAACACTGCTGAGTTTAGTTTTTTCCTTTTGGCAGTGGGTAGGAGGTGCTACTCACTAATGTGACTTTTTTTTTTTCTTTTTAGGTGGACAGGAGACAAAATGATGACCCCTGTTCTAAAGGCTCTTGTTCAAATGTCGATAGTTTTGTTTGCTCTCTATATAAAATATATCTGTAGAAGAGAAAGAATGAAAAGTATCTCTTCTAATCCTCAGAAGGTTATTGATGATATGACATGATTAAAAAGTTGTGAGGGGATAAGTAAACCTGGGGAATGTTTGGATGGACAAAAATTGATTCGTTTATCTAGGGACTCTAATAAAATACTTATTGACCTTAAAGATGTATAGAGTAAACCAAAATAAACCCAAACAAATTGTACTCTATTAAAACGTTTCCCTAACTGGAATCATTAAGCCAAACAAGATGTGGATTTACAAAGAAATATCAAATTCTGATGATATTCTTCTTCAGTGACTGGATTGTTATTCTCTCAGCTAATTCTTAAATCCTTATTTCTTTTCAACGTCTGATAATCAGATTTTCAAACTGTCTTTAATATAAGGAGAAAGGATCTCAATGGAAATTCTTTGGACAGTTGAACTTCCTCTTGGCATTTTTGATATTGTCAATGCAACAATTCGGTCAGCCTTCATCAAATGCTAAAAGATCCAAGAAAAAAAGAGAGCATCTGTTTCCTCTATGAGGAAAAATGCAATGGCTCAGACGTAGCACACCTGCAAATTTGTTTGCTTTCAGGCTGAATTAGATCTTCCAGGTCAATTTTATGCTGAAATGTTCTGAGCTCCCCACTCTACCATCAAAACACTCCTTGAAGTGAAAGGAGTTCACATACCAAACTTGATCAAGGTTAACCCTTTAACCTTCAAGCCCATAAGTAACAAGCAAAGCGAATTTCATATATATATATATATATATAGGTCAGGAATTAGTGCAAGCATTACTGATGAAATAAAGCTCTAATAGTTGTGACACAGTAATATGGGGGATACCCACTGAGGATTTAGTAATGGTTTGCTATCTTAGTTTGTTAACCATTACATCCAAGCCCTCTCACCAACCAAATTGAAAGATTTTATACAAGGCCACAGATATTAAGCTCTTTTATGGATAATGAATATTGCAAATATTGTAGACATTTGAATATAAGTTGATTTTGCATAAAAGACAAATACCTAGAGGTTAAGGAAGTGTGTTCATTGTATATTTACCTTTTTTTGCCTATCATACCACTAGGTAACAATTGTATTTATAGGCTCGACTTATATTAAGTTAGAGAAATTAATTAATATATTTTTTTTTAATTAATTATTTAAGTTAATTAATTTTACTTACATGAGAACATTTTTATATCTTTTTGCCACATTTTGTTTTTAGCCCAATTTTTTATCTAATTAACATTAGTCACCAAACTAAATTTACACTAATACAGATATGAGTAGAACTGGGGGCTGCCAAATGATTCTCAGATCATAGTCAAACCATCAATAATTGTCACACCAATGACCCTCTCTGAATTAAGTTAATATTTCAGAAGACCAATCAAGTTTAAAATTAACATATTTTCTAGATTCCATGTTAGAGATGGGGGAATAAGAGGCAACTTTATTATCTATTTTTAAATTTTGGATGGAATCCTACACTAACACACACACACATATATATATATATATATATATATAAAAAAAAACAAGTGTATGTCACTATCTCACATGGTGGGTTTGTGGAAAACTAAATGTGGTATAATTTGGAGAGTGCTCAATATCTGTGATAGAGCTATTATATAATATAATAATAAATAAATAAATATATATTAGTTTTTATATATATATTTAATAGCATGGATGCTTATCTGCAACCACTAGTTTCATGCCATCTGCAGGCAGAAAAATCATCTTTTAGATTGGTTTGACTGCGTACAAAGCTGCCTGATGATTGCCGTACAAAAACGACATGAAACCAGGGGTCACAGATAAGCATCCAAAAGATGTAAAATATGTGATATAATTATAGAAGGTAAATCCTTTACCTTTAAAAACCCGAAAACAAAATTCAAAATAAAAACTTAAGCTGCAACTCAAAAAATGTAGTCTACATAATCGAATGCAATAAGAAAGAAATATACATCGGGTCAACACAGGGCCCTTCATACAAGAATATCTCACTTTACTGGAACAATTAATAAATATAATAGAAAATGAAATGTATCAAAACACCAATATGAATGTAGTCAAGATGAATTTAAAATAATGCCCATATACCAAACTAATGACTACATGCTACTTCAGATAAAGGGAAAAAAAAATTTATAAATTTAAACCAAAGTTGAATAAAACATGAATCACACACAAACATACATAGATGTGTGTGTGTATGTATGTATGTATGTATATGTGTGTATATATATATATATATATATATATACACATACACAAATTATTAGTAAAAAATAATTACCATTGAATTTCAGACCACACACACAAACAAAACTATAAGTGAAATCTGAAACCCCTCTAACACACACACACAACAACATATCAATTATCAAAGAAAGAGAGGGGTGACCTCCATATAAACCCATAACTAACTGAAAACACGTTCAAGTCTCATTGAGTACCCCCATTAACAGGACCTTGTGCTATACATGTTCTCTGACAAAAGCAACAAGCTGGAAACATACATGTATGTAAGAATGAAATAAATTCTTAAAAATACAAACCTCTTCTTGGACCTACTCATTTTAAAATAGTTCTTTCTCTCTTTGGACCAACAACAAAAATATATAACGAAATAATATTGATGAAATGTTTGGTAAATAAGCAAATATGGTAAGCAAATTCAATGTGCTATAAAAATAAAAGATCAAAAACTTTGCTTATGAGCTCCCCACCCTTTTACCCTTGCAAAAGAGATTTTCTCGCTAGAATTCAAATCCCCTATCTATAAGTACTTCTAGCCAGTAAAACAAATGCTGACCAATCAGGGTTTGAAAGGTTAATAATATATTTAATAAATATCAAATTTTTGTCATACAATGTGTGAAAGCATGTGCAATAACCTGCCCTCAACAGCCGCCAACCAGGAGTGATAACACAGTTTCGGTAGCTCAAGATAGTTGCAGTACCGCCTTGAGCTACCGAAACTATATTTATTTATATTAATAAATATCAGTAAATATAGATACAAATAGTTGTAATTTTCAAAAAGGAGCCATCTTGCAAATACTGATATTATCACTGGTTAGAAGTCAAGTTGTAAATTTTGGAGTTTGATGTTTTAAAAAAAATGGTTATATTTTGGTATCTACTTATATACACACACACACACAATATATATATATATATATATAATGTGAGCTTATCTTTACCATTTGTACCAGCCAATCTTACTTCAGAATAATCCACTGTTTTGGTAATGTGAGATGTTTCACAGCACCACTTGAAACAAAAAAAAAAGATAAAGGAATTAGGTAGACTACACTACTTAATCTCTCTCTTTTTTCCTTTTTTTTTTTCTCCCTCCCACTGTTACTTCAATCTTTTTACTGCATGTCGTTTCATGTTCTTTATTTTTTAATTTCTCTGTGTATTCTATTGAAGATCAAAATCCCACTCTTCAGCACTTCTGCTTAGGATCAGTGTAGTATCTGTGCACACTAGGATGCTTGCAATATATCTAATTATTATGTAGAAAATACAATATGACTAATTTTATATATATATATATATATAAAATTTAGGATAACAGGCGCACACACACACACAGAGCATTTGGGTGATTGTCAGTCCTCACTGATGCAATCATTAGACCAAGAACACTAAGCACCACAGACTCTATCTACACTATCCTACTTTGGATATATTTTTTTTTTTTTTTATTACCAAAATTAAACATTGTTTTTTTTATAAATATAGCCAATTTTATTATATATATATATATATATATATATAAGCAATCTAATTTTACTACTAAGTAATGAAATATTCTTTTGTTATGATAATCCAAGTCAGTATTTGATGCCAAAGAGAGCGTGAGCATACATACAATAGACTAGTGGTCTCCAATCTTTTTTCACCATATAAATTCTAAATATTTAGGTGAGGCTTAGAAAGAATCTTTGATCATGATAAAAAATATATATGTATACATCTTCTTATTTTTATTTACCAAAAATAAACTACTTTTTCATAAAAGAAAAACAGATTAAAACAGAATCTTATTTAAAATCAAGATTTTTATAATTTGATTGTTTTTGCTGTTTTATCAAATTGTCTAATTTTCATAAATGTTTGAATGGTTTGATATTGTCCTCAAAATAGAATTTTTTTTTTTTTTTTAATCATCTCCTGATCAAATTTCAGTTAAACTTTACTAATTAATCTACCCCATCCACTTTTTCCCTCCCCTCCCAACTCAGGCTGGTAACCAAACTTAAAGTCAAGTCTTACTTAAAACATTGGGGATTCCTTTTTGGCTTTCTCATTTGATGTTATATGACGGCCACTGCAGTCAATGAGCTTCGTGTCTGTTGGACATGACTGACTGGAGGAAGTTTAAAAAAGATCCAAAAAAGAAAATGAAGATATCATTACACATGCTTATGTACATCAACATAAAAAGGATAGATAAGAACAAAAGATTAGAGATTATTTTGGACAGCAAAATGCTAATTTTGTGGTTCAGGCCCAACTGAAAGTGTTTTTTTTTTAAGAAGAATTTTGAAGCAAACCTAAAAGGAATTCACTCTTATCTTTTTAATAACAAAAAGGAAAAAAAAAATGAACAACTCCATGTCCTCTTTTTTTTTGTCTTCTTCAATTTGTTACATACAAATTAAATTCAGAAACTTGTTAAAGTCGATTTGGGTTTAAGAATAAAGAAAAATATTTTTTTTTTTAAAATACAATATCACATTTAACTCTTTCACTTCCACTGACTCACTGGTGTCCAACTGAAATTTCCTTTCCATTTTCACTCTTAAAAACTTTTTACTCCACGCATAATTTTGCATATTCAAGACTTTTTTTTAAAGGTTTTTTTCTTGTCAGAAATATTTGATTTCTTATTGCTGAAAAACTAACCCTATGAATGAGTTGTGGTAAAGCCAGTGGCCTGTGATAAAAGCTGAAACCTTGCCTACTTGTATTGAGGGTTTAAATGTATTCATTATTTAAAGCCAGATTGTTTCCCAGCTTACCCTTTACCCTTTCCAGATATTTCTGTCTCATTGTCTAATCATTAATAAAAGAAAGTTTTAAAGGATTTGTTTGATAAATCTGCCATGTAAACTACATTTCATAAACAACAGGATGTGGGTGTCGATGTATTCTCTACTGCGAGTCAAATGATTTCATGTAAAGCTACCTAATTTGGAAAGCATGCTTATTGGAACCAGGGTTTGTTTTTGTTTTTTTTTCTTTTTAAATTTTCTTTTTGGTTTCTCATGTGTCAAACAGTAGTCAGCAAGAAGTCATATAGCTAGAAGACGTTAATTGTTAAACATTTGAATTTTCAAAAGAAATTATCTACATAAGATAATTATTCATAAGTAAACATTACTATTTACTTTTCTCAGAAGTTCAAGTTGGTGATCTTAAATAATTACATAGTATTATTGCTTAGTTTAGACTAACAATACAAAAACAAAAATTATTTGGATATTAGTAGACCGGTTAAAAAAGAAACCGAGGTATCAGATAGTGACACTAATACTCAGGTTCAAATACAAATCAGTTACCTCGCTTTCTTTTTTAACCTGTCTACTAATATCCAAATAATTTTTGTGGCAGGAATTTCAGCTGTAGATTCCCCACTTCTACATTGCCAATAGAATGTTGCAATTTTATAAATTGTATTTTAAAATATATTTTAAATTGTCTAAAGAATTTTGTAACCTGTCAAGTGATTAAATTACTACATTTTTCAAGCCAAGAGTGCAGGGTGACAGGTCTACGGTCCTGGGAGGCTTTGGCAGGGTTGTAAAAGTTAATTAACTAATAAACTGATCCCCATTTCCCTCAGATAGACAAACAGACACTCACACACACACACACACACACACACATATATATATATTTTTTTTTTTAAGTTGCTATAAAAAGCAATTTAAATTTTTGGTCAGTCTTTTTTTTTTTTTTTTTTTTTTTATTATACAGACTATTTAACTCAGTTAATCATCTTGACTGTGAACTCTTCTATATGAATTTGAAGAATTTTCCAATAAAAGTCTGAAATTTAACAATAGATGGTCAACACTAGCAATTCCATAGCAAATCAAACAGAAGGTTAAAGGTCACACAGCCAAAATATTGTGTACAAATAAATAGGACAGGGAAAATAATCTAATGAAAGAGTAATTTTAGAAAAAGAATGTTTTAGTCAATTAACTACTAAATATCCATTATTCACAAAATTGTTAATTTATCCAATGTTATCTATCTATCTATCTATATATATATATAAAGTGTCTTATTCCGTCAAGGGAAATTTCCCCATTTTTTTTCTCTTAATGGCCCAGTCATCTACAGAAAATGGTTAAGTAAAAATATAAAGGACTGTGTAAAAGGTAGGAAATACCAGGTATAGAATAAACAATAATAGGTTTTATATATATATATATATATAAAGTGTCTTATTCTGTCAAGGGAAATTTCCCCATTTTTTTTCTCTTAATGGCCCAGTCATCTACAGAAAATGGTTAAGTAAAAATATAAAGGACTGTGTAAAAGGTAGGAAATACCAAGTATAGAATAAACAATAATAGGTTTTATATATATATATATATATATATATATATATATATATAAAGTGTCTTATTCTGTCAAGGGAAATTTCCCCATTTTTTTTCTCTTAATGGCCCAGTCATCTACAGAAAATGGTTAAGTAAAAATATAAAGGACTGTGTAAAAGGTAGGAAATACCAGGTATAGAATAAACAATAATAGGTTTTATATATATATATATATATATATAAAGTGTCTTATTCTGTCAAGGGAAATTTCCCCATTTTTTTTCTCTTAGTGGCCCAGTCATCTACAGAAAATGGTTAAGTAAAAATATAAAGGACTGTGTAAAAGGTAGGAAATACCAGGTATAGAATAAACAATAATAGGTTTTATATATATATATATGATGCAAATCTGTAATAAGGTAATAGTTAATAATAGTTAATTTGGCAGAAAGTAACATACAAGATGTAAGATTTGAGTGTTTGAAGATAAAAGATGAATAACGGTTTATAAGTAAAATCTGTCTGACACATCTGTTAGGGATGTTGTTTATAAAACTTTGTTAATTTATCATTTTATAAGGATTGACCGAAGGCTCCCTTTTCGATAGCTACTACACCAATGTGTAGGGGAGGGCGCTACTCCTTCCCTGGATTGCTCTACTTTACCCTTGATCCGTACCTTATAATGCTGAGTGTTAAGCAAGGAGGCATCAAGTACCATTTTTTGAGTCTTTGGTATGACTCGACCTGGGATTGAACCCAGGTCTCCCGGGCCATTGGCGAACACTCTAACCCCTAGGCCAATGTCCGGTATAAATAACAGACATGCTGGACATTGCTGGAGAAGCAGAGATGAACTCATAAGAGATGTACTCTTATGGATCCCCACACACGGCCGCGCAAAAGCAGGACGACCAGCACGAACGTACATTCAGCAGCTATGTGAGGATACAGGTTGTTGTCCTGAAGACCTACCTAGGGCGATGAACGATAGGGAGGAGTGGCGAGAGAGGGTCAGGGATATCCGTGCTGCCAGCACGATATGATGATGATGATGATGATGATAAGGATTGAATATATGAAAAAAAAAATTTTTCAAGCTAAAGATAACACCAGGCATGCATTTGCATATGAGGAACTAATGTCTGAGATTACATGACAATATTTCAAATACGGTATTGATTGCAAACCCTTTGAAAGGTGGCCAAAAATGTGAACATAGCAAGACAGCTGCAAAACAATCAAGTTACCTGAAGGCCTAGCACAAAACTGTTAGACACAGCAAATCCACTTATATATGAAGTTTAGTAATTATATAATTGTTAAATCTCATTTCGGTTATGGAATTTTATCATAGTAATAATTAACATTCAGTATAAATTCTTAAATATCGTGAAAATAGCTAAGTCAAAGGGGATTTCAACCTTCATCTGTTAGTTTCTCCATATCTGGGATTTCAAACCTTTTACCCGATGACTAGATGGGTACTTCAACAAGTTTTTTCATCCGCTTGACAATTCTTTTTGTATTTTTCTGTAAATTCTATTGCCTTAATCTTTATGAAATGTTGTTTTGTTGGCATTTCCTGTAAACTTCAAAGAGAAACACAAAAACCATTTCAAAGTAAACTGTACAATGAGGTCCATATTCAAATGATATATTGCAAATATTCTAGGCGAGTATTTCATAAACTATTTGATGTGGTGTACCAGTTTTGTTTTTGTTTTGTTCCACCCAATATACAATGAATTGGCAGTATATTTGTCATTTTTAAAGATATTTTTTTATAATCCAAAAAGTTAACATCCATAGTAATTGGTTTATATATATATTATATATATATATATATACACACACACACACACACACACACTAACAGCATTTACAGTGACTAAGAAAAAGAAAAAACCCAGCCAGAATTCAGAGATAACAATATATCTCGAATCACTGCCTGGGGAAAAAAGAAAAAGGTTATCGAGAGAGAAAAAAAAAAGAAAAGGCCAACCTTGTCACACCAATTGAAAAAAAAATCAAGAGATGCGCAATCAGTTGGTCAAAAGAACAAAAACCCACCGCAAAATGCTGCAATGCTACAATTACAAAGAGTGCTCAATACTAGGTAGAGCAAAATTACAAAAATTAATATATCATACAGTTAAATATAACAAAAATATATCTATGATTAATATAATAAAAGTTGTCACTTTTTTTAAATATTTGTTTTGGAAGAATAACAGATTTTTTTTTCTTCTAATTTAAGAAACTAAACTCTAAAATCTTTGCAAAAGTTATATTTCTAAATAATAAAATAAAAATTATATTTTAGCAATTCAAAATTCCAATAAATAAAGAGAATGAGCAGTTTATGTGGTGTAATGGTTTGCATGCTAGATTAGGAGACCATTGTGAGTTTGATTCTCACTGGGTGTCTCCACTCTTCTGACCTGATACCAAAACCATGCACCTTTTGAGTAGCACTGTTCTAGTTCATTCTTTTTTTTTTTTTTTTTTTTGGATAAACATCATAATTGCAAAGTTGTAAATTGTAATAAAATGTCACTTTTAATATTTTATCAAATAAACTGCTGTCAAGGTTGACAATGAGAGTAACAACTATTTACTGGGACAAACTGTCTAGATAAGGTAGTTATGGGAGTCACTGTAGCATTTTGAGAATGGGACAGAATTTAGGGGTAAAATTGGATTCCTATCGTCTGACATAAAAGAAGGATATAACTATAAATATTACACAGATCAAATCTTTTTTTCTCTGCATCAATTGATCCTGTAGAAAGTTATTGACACAGATTATAAATTGTTTTTTTAAAGAAAAAAACAAATAAGAGACTTTTGGTATTTGTCAGTCAACCTCGCTGTGCCTGCAATCTCTTCGACATCTACTTCAGCAGAGTGTGTGTGTGTGTGTGTGTGTGTGTTGATGAATTTATTACGATGGAAAGTCAACATTAAATGTTTCAGTTTTGATAACCTTCATCAGAACTTCAGGATCATGAAAAATGTTATTTATACAGCAATTGATTTTTGTTAAAATAACAGAAAAGAAACATCCATTGCTGTCTAAACAACATTTTTCATGATCTAAAAGTCCCGATGAAGGGTATTAAAACCAAAACATTTAACGTTGATTTTCCATCAAAATAAATTAATCAAATTTGGATTATTTTGTTTTTTCTACTTTATTCATACTGTCAGATTTATTTCCATATATATATATATATATATATATATATATATATATATATATATATATATATGTGTGTGTGTGTGTTAGAGTGTTTGCCAGCCAATGGTCTGGGAGGCCGGGGTTCAATCCCAGGTCAAGACATATACCAAAGACTCAAAAAAATGATACTTGATGCCTCCTTGTTAAACACTCAGGATTATAAAGTATGCATCAAAGATAAGTGGAGCATTCCAGGTTGCCCTCAACAACTGTCAGCCAACTTATTATATATTAATCTGATGGTACATGCAAAATTTTCAGATAGCTTTAAGTAGAGCATAAATTATGGGTACTAAAAAAAACTTTTTTAAAACTTACAATGTATGCTCAACTTAAAGCTATTTTAGTGTGTGTGTGTGTGTGTGAATTTGAGTGTTCCAATTAGGTTTCTATCTTGATTTGGGTTGGTTTCTTTGTTTAATGGCATATCAACCTTTGTAAGTTATTTAATGTCAATGCTATTCTCCCAGAAGAACAGTAGTAGTACTATTTAACCCATAGCTGGGAGGGTAAGAGGGTTCATACCTTTCCCAAAGGTATTTGCCCAAAAGTGAACGTAATCGCACGACTAGGAGTACAAACTCGCTTACTACGATTCCGCAGTCCATCGCTTTTAACCATTACACCACGAGGACACCCCCCGTTTCTATCTTGATATCAAATGTTGGCAAATTTACACCTTGTTTAGGCAGTAACTCTTATTTTTCCTTTTAAATAGAAAAACATAACCTTTCATTAAGAAGCAAAAATCTTTAGACAGAAAGTGAGGTATCAGATTTATATCATAAAAACTAATAAACTGACCCCTCAGAAAAAAAGTGAAGGCTCAGTTGTTTCATGTTGGTCTGAAATTGCAAAGTGATCTCCCACTTTTACAAGTCTAACTTTTTTTCTGGACGAATAGGTTACACTTGAAAGGGATTAATATTTGAATTGAAACTTGATGAGGATGGAAATAAACATTACAATATCTAATTTTTTTTCATCTATTTTTAGATGAAGCATTGTTCATCATTAATTTTGACTAGCATTTCCTTAATTTAAAAAAAAAAATCTTAATTTCAAGTGAGTTGCAATAAAGCAATTCAATTTTTTTTAAGATAAAAAAAATGCTCATCAAAATGAATATTGAAATAATCAATCTCATTTCTTTCTTGAATTTTTCAATTGTTTTAAAACAGACAACATTTTATTTAAATTAAAATCTCAATTATCTTCATGAAAAAAAAAAAAAAAAAAAAAAAAAAAAAAAAGAGATATGCTTACACCAAGAATTGGGTTTGTATGCATGAACTTAAAAACTCCCAGGGGGTAAAAAAAAAACCTGAAAATGAGTTTTAAACTTTTCAGTGATGAGGGAAGCCTACTGTAGAGCATCAATTTAACGAGGTTGTCTTATAAATCATTACTAATGTAGTGAATTTGATAGTCACTGTGAGTTTCTTCTGCTGGGGACCTTGTGCCAACAAGTGATAACAAATAAGTTAATCTCACATATCTAGTACAATGAGTTTGACACTTGCAATGCCTCATAGTTATGTCCTTGAGCCAGATTAGTAAGCTTCAATAATTTCACTCAAAGAAAAACTTCATAAAAAATATGAAGTTGTTTGAAAAAAAAAAATGATTTTACATTGTCTGAATATTTCCTTGATTTAAAAAAAAAAAAAAAAAAAAAATTTCTCTGGAATTTGGTTCCCCCCCACACACACACACACAATTTTAAACATTTTTAATTAATGATTCATTTACTCTTAAGTTTAATCTGGTTCAAGGCCATCAATGTGGAGCACTCAATGTATCTCCCCACCCCACGTTTTTTTTTTTACTACCTGTCAATTCTTTTCTGCACAACTTTTTAACTTTTACTGCTTGTAATACATAGACCCCTCCCCCCGCAAAAAAAAAAAAATCACTCGCTAAATACTGGTGAAGAGCATGTTCAAACTTAGATTAGTTTAATGAAAAGGAAAACAAAAATCAGAAGATTGTATCACACCAGGTCTTTTTTTTTTTTTTTTTTTTTTTTAAATATCAAGGGTCTGAAAGTTGAGGCATAATTTTTTTTTTTTTTTTTCTATTATTCCCTATACTCAAACCCGGATGTTTGGAATATACCATATATTTGCATATCATGCAGCTTTCCAAGACCTAAAATTAGAGAATTGCACAATACACAAGATCAGTATTTACACAAATGTTACGCTAAACTTTTTGATACACAGGTATATATGACATATAACTATCTCCATCATCAAACAGCTTTATTGATATTTATAAAGTTTAGCTAACTCTGACACAAGGCCTCAAGTAGGGAGCACCCAATGAGGTTTAAGTAACAGTGAATAAACTGCTATGCAAGACTAGCTAGCTATTTTTCTAGGATGAAACACAAACAAAATACCTATTGAAAATAGGATTAAATAATCCTATTTTCAATAGGTATTTTGTTTGTGTTTCATAAGGATCAAAGTTAACCCTTGGTTGTCTTTTTTTCTTCCTTAGAAATACTAAAAATTTTACCATAATATTTAAGAGAGAGATGATGGGGGCAGAGAGACAGACATATCAGTGGAAACAACTCAAAACATTTAGATGCCATTTTATACAAGTAGAGAAAAAAAAATTTTGAGGGGTTTCTACACATGCAGTTAAAATTTTAGATCCATTTGAAGAATTGGTCAAGTTATCAGATGATAAAATGATCTCAATTTTTCTCAAACAACCTGTATATAAGAAATGTACTTATTTTTTAACTGTTACATATTTCTATTTTTGGTTAGAGAATTTCAATGCTGTAGAGTTTGGTCATAAATAATACCTAATAATATTATATAAGAGGTGCACTTATTTTTGAACAGTTACATTCTATTTTTGGTGAGAGAGGTTCAATGCTGTAGAGTTTGGTCATAAATAATACCTAGTAATATCCATTCAGCTTGTATAATGTTCCATAAGATAAAATGCTATTAACATTTTATATAAAACTGTCAGGTGAACACTTATCTATAGGTGATGTGATATGAATTTTAATTTAGTACCATTTATATTAACTATTCATCTAAGTCTGGCAAAAGGTCACCAGAGAGAAACAAAGTCACTGCAGCAGTAATGCTATTTGAAGACACCCCCTCCCCACTTCAGTTGTATTTATAAATATTTGATTGTACTTTTAAATAAAATTGTTAAACTTAATTGCTTTGCTTTTTCTTGTGACTTAAGGTTGAAACATATTAGTCAGGGTAACCTGAAGCCAAACATATTAGACTTTATTTTTCCAATACAAGTGTCATTGCAAAACAAGAAAAATTTTGGTAAATGTCTTAATAAAATAAAATAAAAAACAGTTCAGCTTAGGGGTACCCTTGATGTGCTTTCAACCTGGACTATATTATTCTTTTTTTTTTTTTTGGCGGGAGGTCTTGGTAGGTTTACAAGATTGGGTGACTCTACCCTTCAAAACTCTTCCTCCACAGCCCAAGTGATCGTTCAGGAATAAAATTTGCACCACACAAAACTTGAACAGATTGTAATTACAAGATAGGTTTTTTGTTTTGTTAAAAAAAATTGCCTTATATTTAATTCATTTTCAGAGCAACTTGGATTACCTTGTTATCAATTTTATATAAATTTTATATATGTATATATCTTTAAGAAAAACTCAAATCCGGTCACTTTAAATTTATTTCTATCCTGCTATGAGTATTGATATGAATCAATAACTCCAAATTTAACAGGACTTCTTCAGATCCAAATGGATATAATGAACACAGCCAGAATGGGGATGATCGTGGGCACAGGAGGGAAGGTGTGAGGAGTTACCTCCCCTTTAGGCTAATTCCAGTTTTCTTTTGTTACAGGTCAGGACCATAACAAAATAACTAGACATAGGTTGTAATTTACTTTCAATGATAATTTAACTCACATTTTAACATAATTCTTCAGATTTAATTAATTTAAGGAATTACAACAATTCTATTAACCATAAGCAATGACTACAGTAATACAGATCTTAAACTCAAAATTATCCTAGCATCCATTTATTCGGCCACCTTTTCACTGAAACGTACATACATCCGACCTCACATGGTCGGTTCCTATATTCCTTTTACCTCATCTGTCCCAATTTAATCCTATTTTTATAGTTAATTAATCATTATCTTCGATTTTCACCTATAGTCTAAATTTATTCCTATGTCTACATCTAGCTATTAAATCAGAGATCTGACTTAATCTTTCTGGGTCTGGGTATAGCATAATTTGTATCTTTTCTTCTAGACACAGGTTACATCCACTATCAAAGCATTTTGGAGTATTCGACTTTTTCAATATGCTCCATTGAATTTCAGGGGTTAAACCCTTATTTTTCAAATTCCAAAATTGCTTGGAATATGGTTCTTCAAATGCTCATGAGAGAAAGAGTGATTATGACTATTGAACTTTAGCTTCCATTTCGTATATATATATATATATATATATATATATATATATATATATATATATATGTAAATATAAGTGTAGACATTATTAAATATCTCATGCATCTAATTGCATATTAATTCTAGTTTCTTTGAACAGCTTAAATGCTTTTTGGAGGTGCTTGTGGCATAAGTTATTGTTGTAGGAAATGGATGACAACTAGAGTTCAAATCTTGAACAAGGTTGTTAGCATTTTGTATTGTTCTCAAACCCTTGGCAAAAGTATGAATTCAATTATTCACCCTTTCCAGTTTTGTGGTAAATAGTAAATGCCACAAAATCTATGCCAGATTAAAGAATTCTCATTGAATGAAGGTTTTGTTGGCTGCACAGCCATTTTGTTCATGTGTTAATATATTAGCATCAGCTGTAATTTTCATTTCTGACGTTTTAAATAGTCAAGATCAAGTACTGAAATTCTGACGATTTAGAAGAGTTATTTTAAACTGGGCCTCAATGCTACATGTAGAATTCCAAAAGTGAAAGAAAATCAAAGAATTTCTGTCACAGTGCTACTTTATACTGAGTAAAAGAATTTTAATTATAATGATGTAACTTGAAAAACCGCACAGTCAACTATCATCAATTGGCAATTATGATGCTGATAAAAGCAAAGTAATAAAAAAATTAAAAAACAGTTCATTTAGATATCTAAATACAACCTTGATAAAGGAGTATCTCTCAAGAGGAGAGAGTCCCGATGGCATAGAGGCTGACATGTTCGACGACGACATCTTACAAAGCCAGTTCAAATTCTGGTCACACTATTACATTCACTTTTGGAATAATACCCCTGGGAAAGGTATGAACCTCCTTATCCTCTCAGCTATGGGTAAAATAATACAATTGCTGTTCTACAAGAACAGCTTTGGCATTAATACTTTACAAAGGTTGATATGCCATTAAACAAAGAACACTGTTGCTTCCACTCGAAGGTTTCAGCTGTAATAGATTTTACATCTACCCTAAAATTTAATTTTTTTTCACAAAGTGAAAAATATTAGCCATCATAAGTATTAGAACAAAGAGAAAATCTATTATTTGTCGGAGTTGAAGTCGGATAATTGTTATTACTTAGAATATTCGGACTATTCACCTCATCTTTATTGTTATAATCCAAACGTTTCAGCCGATAAGTCCTTCAGCCTTCTTCAGGTGTTTCATGTTGAACACGGGAGCCTACACAGAACCTCAGATTGAACCCTTTATTAAATACCCTGAGGTAGAGTGTTCTAATTCCATTAACCATGACCAGGTACAAGTATTAAGCTATAGTATTCTTTATCTTACCAGTAGGTGGGATTGAACGTGCAACTTTCAGATGAAAGAAAAAAAAAAAAAAAAAAAATTAAAAAAACGTCACTGAGTAGTGAGAAGTATCTCATGATGGAAACATGAGGTTCATAAGTCCCAAAAATTCACTTTGGATTGTCTAGCAGGACGCAGTGGATAAGACATTTCGTTAGAAAGTACTTCTGAGTGAAATCATCTAAAATATCTAATGCTTAACAGTATTAGAACAATAGATGAACCAGACATGCAGGACCCTGCTGGAGAAGCAGAGACGAGCTCATAAGTGATGTACTACTATGGACCCCCACATATGGCCGAGCAAAAGCAGGACGACCAGCTAGAACGTACATACAACAGCTATGTGAGGATACGGGATGTAGCCCTGAGGACCTACCAGAACCGATGAACGATAGGGAGGAGTGGCGAGAAAGGGTCAGGGATATCCATGCTAACGGCACGACATGATGACGACGACTTCTGTAAATTAAAAAGGTTTAGTTCAGGGTTCTGTATGGGCTGCCAAGTCGGACACAAAACACTTGCAGAAAGCCAAAGGATATATCGGTCAAAATGTTGTGATTATAACAATAAAGATGAAGATAATAATCCGAATATTCTAAGTGATACAAAGTCTGTTCTTTAATTGCCAAAAACTTCAAGTGTTTATTCTGGATGACATGTAAATAAACTTAGTTGGATAACCCTTCGAAATACATCTTCAGAATTGATTCCAATAAAATTTGGTTATCCTTGCTTAAATGTTCCAATTTTTAACTTTCAAAACCATATGATTAAAAGCTAATGACCTTTTTATTAAAATACTAATGACAAGTGCTGTGTATGTGCAGGAGATAATACTATATATCTCACACATATATAGGCTTTCCCATCTTAATTTGTTTATAGTGGTGAAGGTCTGAGTAGAACCAACCACATTTGTATAATTTGAAGAAAGAATTCTCCTAAACAACAGTTCAGGTTTTCAATTCAGAGTTTGTTTTGTTTTTTCCTTCTTGACTGGTTGCCCTACTAAAACTAGAGAGCCCAATCTAACCTACTATTTTACCCATAGATGGTTTGGTTTTATGACATATCAACCTTTGTAGGTTATTTAACGCCAAATCCATTTTTATGTAAATAATCTATTCTATTTAAAACAATTCAGTTTTGCATAAGTGCAGTTTAATTGTCAAAAACATTTCCATTTCAAACTATTCAAGCAGTTATATGTAATAATTCAGTTAAGTGTAAATACAGATTTAATGTCGAAAAACAGTTCTATTTCAAATAATTCAGTTAAGCATAAGCACGTAGTTTAAATGTAAGTATGGTTTAATTGTCCAAAACATTTCTATTTCAAGCTATTCAGTTTACTCAATTCATTTTAGCATAAGTATGCTGTTAGTTCTATTTAACCCATAGATAGGGCCCTATCAGGTGCTACCACTCCGGGCCAGAGTGGACCTGGGAGCGATGGCAATGAAGGGGTACTCCGCATTCCCCAAAGCTCCAGCATTGCTGGAACCTCGCCATCAGATTGTTTAGTGTCATATCCAGGACACTCGTTGGTGGGGGTCTTACCCCTCTGCAGAGAAGCAGTCGGTGTATTCTACAGCCCCAGCCGACTGGGCAAACCCATAGATGGGATGGATGGATATATATCTATCTCTATCCACGTTGTAGAATACTTTTCAGAATACAGAGATACTACACTGATCAAGGTCAGGAACATATATGTATCATCCTATCATTTTTAAAAAGGTACTATTCTAATGAGTGTAATATATATGTAGAAAGGAATAGGAGGAGAAAGAGAAGTAGAAGGAGAAAGACATTAAAGGAAGAGGAAATATTTTGTAACCAATTGCTAAACAAAAGTTTTTTCCCCCCCCTCCACATTGATCTTGATTCAATTAACATCTGTTATTTCTTACCAGCCAACTCCACAATGTCGTCATCTTTTCATCTGTGAAATCTTTGGCCAAGATGATTGTCATTTCTTGTACACCATCTGTTAATATTCTCTTATAGTCACATGAAGCGTTCTTTTCCATGATAACCTCTGATCTCAGTCTCACCTCTTCAATCCACATTAAAA
Source organism: Sepioteuthis lessoniana (assembly GCA_963585895.1). Classification (NCBI taxonomy): domain Eukaryota; kingdom Metazoa; phylum Mollusca; class Cephalopoda; order Myopsida; family Loliginidae; genus Sepioteuthis; species Sepioteuthis lessoniana. Next base: position 91,042 of record CAUZXS010005181.1, on the reverse strand, counting down.
GCTAATTAACTTTTTGGTTTTTGTTTTATAGTCTTCATAACACAAATGAGATTCCCCACCCAAAAAGGGTTTTTATATATAAGAAAAAAAGAAGAGGAGAGACAGTAATAATAGAATAAAGAGATTTAATTTAGCTTCCAGGCAGAAATAGTTTTTATGTTCTGGTAATAACTGGTTACATCAACTCTCTACACAAAATATAATACAAAAATGCAGCTTTCAAAGCAGTTATTTTTCATTTTGGGGGTTGAGGAGATCAATGCTTGATTAAAACCATATTGCAAATTGGTTCCAAAAAGAAAAAGATGCACTGGTTTGTTTTTCTGGTCAGAATTGCTGTACAACAACATGTAATTGTTGTCAAAGACATCAATATAAAAGGAGGGAGGGGAGTGCAAAAATTTATTTTTCTTGTACCCCCTTATTAAAAGGGGTGCAATAGCACCCTCACATAAAAGTGTATATTAAGTGTTCCAGCTTAGTAATAGAAATTAAAAACAATAAAGAAAACTATTGACGACAATTGCTGAATGACTTAAAAATTAGAGAAGTGTTTCAGACCTCCTTTACGGGCTAAGATGTTACAGTGATGATTTTGGAAAATATATATAAATGAATAAAAGGTAGGTCAATTTGGATTATACCTTCATTATCAATATATCTATCCTAAACATTTAATTACCATATATACTTGCATATCATGTGACTTTCAAAATTTTAGAGTAGGGGGAAGGGGGTCACTGTATACAAAATACAAACTTTATGTGAAAGCAGTTGGTCAGAACTAGTCTGAGTTTGTACCTCACATTTAGGGCATTCTCTTCCCCAACTCAAAAAGTAGGTTAAAATTTAGGTCTCAGAAAATCTTATAATATCAGTATAGACAGTATTATTTTTAAGCTGGAGAAAAGAGAGAGAGGAAAAAAAAAAAAAAGCCTTTTGCAATATGATATCAACCAATTTTTCTTTTTTCTTTTGGACAAGGCAGCATCATTGAACTCATCAAACCTGGGAATTTGCATCAGTAAATTTAATTTTGTACTAAGGATGAGATTAAGAGAAAAAAAGATAGCTAAAGGAATATAAAGATTGTTGAAAGTGGTTGTGTAAAGTCGAAGAAAAGTCAATGCTTCCAAAATTAAGACAGTGGGGTGAGGAATGGGAAAAAAAAAACAAAAAAAAAACAGCATTACTCTAATGCTAAATAAAAATTGATACCCAACATTTTCATAATTTCTTTGGCTTTGGGAAAAAAAGATTCTTTAAAGAACAAATTTTGTTTAGCATCTGATAACTTAACAATTTGAGGTTATCTACATCTAAAGTGGTCAATGGAGGTGCTTGTAGCATATGAAGTGGGCTCAGCTATCAGAGTTCAAACTCTAGACAAGGCTGTTTGCATTTTTCATAGTGCTGATGCCTTTGGGAATCCAATTAGTCTCCCTCCAACTATGAATAACTAGTAAGGCAGACTGGCAACCAGTCTAGGAGAAGAAAAATTGAATTCAAACCAGACTTGGAGAAGGATGGGCCCCACCAGGCTAATCCTGACCAAGACATGCTACATGAGTAGCACCCCCATAATCCAACCAGGCTACAGAAAAAATATTTTAGTTTTAGATATCTAAAAGAAGTTTTTTTTGGTTTTTGTTTTTTTACTCACTGTTTTTTTTCTTCTTTCTTTTAAAAGATCTGATTAATGAACAGAAACATTGCAAATTTCACACTTGAATGAATGCAATGTTTATACATTTATATTTTTAAACTATATCAGTGCAATCGCATTCACTCTGGTCTTTATGACAAAATTTTATTCAGCCAAGACAAAATTTTTCATCATTTTTATCATATCTTCTTTTATGTATGATTTTATACAAAATTGATATTGTGAGTTTTCCGAGTCTTCTCTAAAAAGTTATATTGTGGTAAATTTGAGAAACTTCTTGCTATTTAGATTATAAAATAATACAGTGGAAAAAAACAAAAAAATCAATGAAAGCTTACTAGCAATTTTAAAAGTGAGACCTTTTTTTATGTAGAGAAATCAAGTTAACTCATTCAAAAAAACACTAATTTCTATTGTCATAAAATGTATGTAATTCACATTCCATAATAATCAGAATAATACAGTTACTGTATTTACTCTCTTGTATAATACAAGAAATGGAAAAATAAAAATCAAGAGTCAAAACAAGAAGGATAAGATTAAACCCTAATGTGGTAATCTCTTTCATTATATATATATATATATATATATACACACGAGAGAGAGAATGAGAGGGTAGAAAGGACCACTAATGACACTGCTGTTGTGAAGATAACTCTTCTAGAAGTTAATCGCCCAAAATCAAAATTGAAAAGGAAACTCCAGCATCAAAACCTCTGCGGACTTGTAAATATTCTGAGGGGAAATTTCTAAGAAGTAACTCTGAAATAAAACCTCCAGTTTTACACGGTCACCAGTTATCTTGCTATACTTGTCACTGGGCTGTCACTATGTAGACCTAGAGAGTAGCATAAGTATCATACAAGCATATGTTACGATAATCCAACAGCATACAGATATCTTACAACCTTATCTTACACATCTTGTATATTTTTCACAAGTTGAATTATTCATCAGAATGCTTGGGTAGTAATTTTCCTGGCAAAGATGACTATCCTTCATCAGGATGTAGCAGTTATCAAATATGAGAGAGTTGGCATCCATATGCATGAGAGTGTGTGTGTGTATATATATATATATGTGTGTGTGTGTGTGTGTGTATGTAGAAAGAGTTGATAACTATATGCCACTATGAAAGTAAACATTTAACTATATTAACCACCTAATAGACATGTGACTCAAAAAAAAAAAAAAAAAAAAAAAAGATTACATAGTTGAATCTAACAAAACAAGACACGTTAAATAAAAGTTCACCTGCGGATGGACAATGTGAAACTGAGTTGTGAGTTTTTATCCAGTCATTATTTTATTCTTGAAATACATTAAGACATTGCTCTTATTTTTATGCATAAAGCACTGAAAAGATTTTACAGATTAAAAATGCTTTCCACATTAAATTTTAATCATTAGTTTATGACCCTCCCCCCGCATTACTAATTTCATTACTCCAAGTTCCATAATCATCAAATGGAAAAGAAAGAAAAAAAATAATCAGAATCTCGGTAACAGAACAAGTAATGTGGGGCTCATAATTTAATATTTTAGGTTTTAAAACAACTCTGCAACAAAGGCATTTCTTTTGTAAAACTTTCCTTTCAATTTGTTATTTAAGGGTAACAAAACAAAAGTAAAAAAAATTTGGATTTCTTTTTATTATAAATAGAAAATCTAGATAAATTCATCGCATCAGATTAATTGCTCTTATAAAATAGGGTTTTCCCCAATCCAAATGCTTTAGGTCTTTTTAATTAATTCTTAAAAGCAAATGATTCAACGATGAATTTACTGGGCATGGATTCAAACTAAACTAAAATTTACAAAAACTATTTGAAACGTGTGAACAAATTCACAACTGCAACATTTCCAATTTGTCAGTCAGTCTTGGGAAAAGAAGAGAAACGAGACATGATACATTATTTTCTAGAAAATTAAAATGTGAGACAAAGAAAGAATGAACAAGCCATCTGCCTTTTATGTAAGATATTAAGATTTCAGCAATATTACAGTAGTTTCTTAAAAATATAAAGAACTAGGGCTGTATGAAGTGGGAGATAAAATATATCACTGATTTTTAGGGGTGGGGGGTCACATTATGAGAATAGCATTATACTCGAGTAAATACAGTAATATCAAGTATCAAATTTCAGATTAAACCATTGTAACTGGGAAGCAAAAAGGAAATCAAGCATTTCGATTTTATTAAAAGGTGCAGAGTTGAGCGATGCAAATTTGTACAACCCAATTTATCTCTCTTGGACCTCAAATGATAAAATATCATTTTGGCTGGAGTTTGGTGAGATCTGGATTAAAACCTCCATCTCCCAATATGACATCCTGTGTACAATGGATTAAAAAATAGAGAAAAAAAAAAAAAAAAAAAAAGACCGATTACAATAGGCATGGGGTATGAAAGACATGCCCAAGATCTAACATGGCTGCTACCAAGACTCAAATGTGAGCCAATCACCTGTCTAAGAACAGGTATAGTCACCCTCTTCCCCCACCACAAAAGTCACCCTCATTCCTGTCCTTGCCCCTCTACCACCAACAGGTGGGAATAAAATCGGGTAGAGATAGAAAACTATACTAATAGTCTTAAATGACTTGTATCACCAAATAACTATTAAAAGAAATTTGACAGCATTAAAAACCTCTGCAAGTTCAAGGAAAGCAGAAAATTAAAAAAAAACTTTAAATCATAAAATTAAAAAAACTAGAAAAAAGAGTGGTGGGGAGGGCTTCTCCCCACAGTCAACACAATCTGATTACCAAAGATTTGTGGACAAATTTTCCAAAACAAACTTTAAGACAAGGATCATAAAATCTTTTTTTTTTTTTTTTAAATGCCAAAAAATTAAAGAAAAAAATTACTTTGAAAGATTTTGATGCTGTCAAGATTTTTATAAAAGAATTATTTTGGCAATACCAAAGAAAATATTGAGATGAGGGAGGGGCAGATATATGAAAGCCAGACTAAAAAGTAAAGCTTAATGACACTGAGGATGCAGCAAGGGGGGGGGGATGCAGTTGGGGGTAAAGAGGCTTTAATGACAAAAAAAATTACAAAAACAAACAATCAGTTTATTTTTTTTTTTTTTTTGTTATTTTTTTGTTTTTTTTCTCCAATTGAGGAAAGAACAAACAGAAAAAAAAGCAAATATCTAAAAAGCTGAAAATGTTGATTGGAAATGTGGAATAAGCATTTGTTAAACTAAAGGAAGAAGTTTTTTTTGTTTTTTTTTCTTTCTTTCTTTTTTTAAACATAAACAGAGATCGGTGTGGGAACAACTATAAGATAATTTTCTACTTTTTTTTTGTTTTTTTTTAAAAAGAAAAAAAAGAGGCATTTTCTACTAGATAGCCCCCCCTCCGTCCCTCCGAGGGATAGGGTGGTGGAAGAGAGGTGAAATGGTGAGGGGGTTACAAAAGAATTGGTGAATAAAAGAAAGTATCTAATATGTACATCATCATGTAATACACAATTTATAACTGAAGGAAGAGGAGAAAAGAAAACACAAAATAACAATAATTATTTGAAGAAGCCGTGCTAGTGGGGGGGTGGAAATAGGGGTGGGGGTGGAGATAAAACCATTTTTCTTTTGTTTGTTGTGGGTTTTTTTTTTTTGTTTTTGTTTTTTTGTTTTTGTTTTTTGTCCCTGGGAAGCACTGTATCATCAATTTTGACTAGCACAGTTGGAGTCTTGCTTTACTTCTCTTGTCTTTTAAACTGATGTTATTGGAGTCAGAGCCATGGGGCCAGGGAGTGGGAGTACAGAGCACAGGGACAAAGAAAATCAAAATTCATGAGACTGGGATGTTGTGCAGGGAAAGCCTAAAGATTTCGTTTATAATAGTATAGCTTTCTACTTCACGATGCAGGTTAAATACATGGCTGTAGGAGAGTGGTTTGTCATCGTCCGCCTGGTAAGAAAGAAAAAAAAGAAAAAAGATAGAGTAACAGAAACACAGACAGAAAGGGGGTGGGACATAACTAGTTTTGTGGCTTTAAAAATCTTTAATATCAAGAGGTGGAAAGTAAAAGAAAAACAATTTTCTATAATTCTTTTGGCTAAATTAGCTGTGGGTGCACAAGTAAATGATTGATTCTAACAGTATGCCAATTCATCTGGGGTTATTTAATGCCTAGAGGTTCGGGAATCGCATTTTTTGTGCAGCTGTTTCTTAACCCTTTGAAACCAAAGCAGCCAGTATTCGTACTGGAAAACCGAAAGTACATAAACCCAGCTGGCTGTAATTTCTACATCACGACTGCAAATCAAATATTGCAATTTTATATTTTATTTTTTTTAAATACATTTTAAATCACAAATAGAATGTTGTAATCTCTTATTTAACCACTTCTACAGGAAGTTAAATAACAGATTATAGCATTTTATATCTTCAGCCAAAAGTCCAGGGTGCAGAGGTACATGAACAGCGAGAGGTTCAGGGTTCTAAAAGTTTTGCATACAATTATATGGTATCAAGTATTCCTATCTACAACAAATAATTTACAAACAGATCTGTTTAAGCCACAGACGGAACTAAAAGGGACTACCACTCCAGATTAGAGTGGGACTGGGAGTAATGGTTCCACTATAAGATGTTTAGTGTCAAACCCAAGACGCCTTTTTTTTTTTGGGTGGGGGCTATCTCTGGTGAGCATATTAGAAGCCCAGGCAATAGAGTGGATAAAAGTAAAAATAAACAGAGGAATGTGCATTTGAAAATTTTACACACCAAATACAAAGTTAAACTTTTTTTCTTAAAAAAAATTAAAAAAAAAAAAAAAAAAAAAAAAAGCCGCCAATATCCCACCCATTATCATGGAGGGAATAAACAAAATATCTTTAAGAACCATAAATCAAGAGTTGGCCTATACAAGAGATACACTTACCTGACATTCAGGCTGAATGGGTGAGAATTAATATCAGCTTAGTTCCAGGGAAGCCCACCCCCACCCCGGCAGCACCTACCATTTCATCTAAAACAGGCGGGAGTTCATTACCAGGTGCCTGAGGTACCCTTTAAGGGGAATGCCAATTCTGCAAGGTACTCTACATTAACCCTTTCACTCCCATTGGGACAGCAATGTCGCATTTGAATATCATTTTCATTTTAATCCATAAAATATCACACTCAAAGCATAATTTTACATATAAGTAAAGTTGGTGACCATAGTCATGGGCAAACCGAAGGCTCCCTTTTCAGTAGCTACAACACCAAGGTGTAAGGGAGGGCACAATTCCTTCCTCCGGATTCCTCCACTTTACTCTTGATACATACCTTATAATGCCGAGTGTTAAGCAAAGAGGTATCAAGTACCATTTTTTAAAGTCTTTGGTATGACGCGACCTGGGACTGAACCCTGGTCTCCCGGACCATTGGCAAACACTCTACCCACTTGACCAATTTTACAAATACAAAACAAAGAAAAAACAAAAAACTAACTAACTTGGTAGTGAAAGCCAGCATACTATAATAAAGTGACTGTCTTGCAGCACCAGTGAGACCAACAAAAGGTCAATCATAAGAGTAGGGGACTTTTTAAGAGAAAGAACCAGTTCAATGAGCGATAAGCAGAGAGATGAGTAATGACCAAAATTTCAGGGCCAACAAAATAGCGCCCACCCCCTTCAACTCAAGAATACCACTTTACATCTTCCCAATTTAAGAATGGCCCAGAGGGAGATTGCACCATCAATCAAGTGAGTGGTATTTTTTTTTGTGACCATGTGTCCAACTTCTTCCCTTTCATCTTGTTTCCACTAACTTCCAAGGCTATGCAACACCACAGTACACACCAGTTAAAACTGTCAAGTTCTGTCAGCTAATTCACAACAACAAATATGAGAAAATGTCAGTCACGCATTCTATGGACAAAAAACAGACTCTTAAGCCTTTCTTAATACACAAATAAAAATGTCTTGTAAAGAAAATACTCACTTTCAACTGACCATTGACCATAATCAACACACCACCATTGAACGTTGGCATTGCATCCAACTTTGTAACAATGTGTTGAATGCTTTGAAATGGTAAAGACTGGGAGAAAAAAAAAAGACAAAATGAGCAAACTAAAAAAAAAAAAAAAGTTTAAAATACAATTAGAAAATATTAGTGAAAATAATATTTTTCAGTCATTGTTTTCTTTAACCTAGAAGAAAAAAAAATGATAAATACAAATGTATATAAACAATTAGAACTGATAATTTGTCAGTCCTCCATACATAACTAAACAGTCGAGTTACCAAATTTAGAGGGTACATTTATTGGATCAAGCTTAAAAAGAAAAAGAAAAAAAAAAAAAAGGGTTCAAGGAAACAAATGCTATCAATGAAAGGGTGGGTCTAACACACACACAAAAAAGGTAAAAGGCCATGTTGCTGCAAAATAATCATACAGAATTTGAATTTTCAAACTGCAAGAAAACCATTAAACTATATCTGACTAAAATAGTTTCTCAGTCTTGGAAGTGATGATCAAGTGAGATGCAATAAAAAGCAGATTTAGGACAGGGGTCCCCAGCCCCAAAGGCCCCAGCCATGCTGTCCTTCACCTAACTTTCAAAATTTTCTCTTTGCCTTTCAATGTTGATTGTGAAGAATTACCATTCCAACAGCAAATGGAACTCATTGATCTTCAGTGTTCAAAAGATTTGAAGTCAAAGTTTCTTGTTCACCACATCTTTGATAAGAACCACATGCTTCTACCTGGATGATTCCCCAATCTTATCACACTCACCCAGCAAGTAATGAACATATTTGGCACCACATATTGCAGTGAAAAGTTGTTTTTAACTACTCATATTTGCTATTTTTTGTAATATTTTTGGAGTTATTTATATAAATAAATTTTTTTTTTTTAAATAAATAAGAGTAAAGGGATAATCCAAGATTATTTACTTGATGTTACATTCATTTTAAGAGGATGGGAAAACAGACCAGCCAAAATACTGCTTTAATCTTGCATTAGTCTGTTGGAGGCATTTACACACCCCAATTCAAAAATGCCTATGACGTTACAAATACCTAAGATATACTGCTGTTTCATTATATCTCCAGTGCTTGTTATTTATTGAATACAACAAAATTATTAATATATATTCAGATAACATATTTTGGAAATATTAATGGGATACATCATTATAAAGTAAAAGTTGGTGAAGTGTAGGGGAGGGGCACTACTCCATTCCCAGGATTACTCCCCTTTACCCTTAATCCTCACCTTATAATGCTGAGTGTTCAAGTACCATTTTTTTGAGTCTTTGGTAGGTCTCAACTAGGGATTGAACCCTGGTCTCCCAGACCATTGACAAACACACTACTCATTAGGCCAATAGCCCAATATTATTACCGGCTCATCGGTGGTCTGAGAGACCCGAGTTCAATCCCAGGTTGCATCATACCAAAGACTTTAAAAATGATACTTGATACCTCCTTGCTGAACACTCAGCAATATAAGGTACGTATCAAGGGTAAAGTGGAGCAATCCAGGGAAAGGAGTAGCACTCTCCCCTACACCCCGATGTAGTAGCTATTGAAAAGGGAGCTTTCTGGTTGCCTTTGACTACAGTCACCAACTTTTACATCATTATGATTTTTTTGTGGTTGGGTGGTTGTTTTGTTTTACAGTGTATCAACCCTTTTCAGGGAATTAATAATCGAATTTTGATAAAAGTTTCAAACGATTCAGTTTAGTTTAAGTATAATTTTGTTTACACACAGTTAAATGTCAAAACAGTTCTATTTAAAACAATTCAGTTTAGCATAAGTACAGTTTTTTTTATTTACACAGTTAAATAGAAAACAGTTAATTTCTAACAATTCATTTTAGCGTAATTATAGTTCTATTTGATAGACCCATCAGGTGCTACCACTCTAGGCCAGAGTGGATCTGGAAGTGATGGTAATAAAGGAGTACTCAGCATTCTCCAAAGCTCCAGCATTACTGAAGCCACACCATCAGATTGTCTAGTGCAATATCCAGGACACTTGTTGGGGGAGGGGGGTTTACCCTTCTGCAAAGATGTAGCCAGTGTATTCTACAGCACCAACTGACTGGACCCTTATATGTATGGTGATAATCAATATGAAAAAAATTAGATTCAATTATGTTACAATATGAGAAATCAATATTTGAACTTCTATGACCTCACCCAATCAAGAGACTTTAGGGAAGGAGAGATATAAAAAAAAAAAAAAGTGAGATATCAAAATTTTGAAATTTCTGGTAATGACCAATAGATAACTGGCCAATGAGAGTTAGAGTGGAATTGGGTTTGGGATTTTTAACAAACCTGACCTTCAAGACAGTCGTAGATTACTTGTTCCACCTCTAAAAGTAGCCGAGTATACGAGTAAAAATTTTCCCTTCACACTGCCACCCTATTTCAGAATTTTGCTTATTTGTATGCAGTAATTTTCGAATTTAATTTAGCTGAAAGGTTGATGTAATTAAATAGAAATAAAAAAAATGGCTTAAAAACCGATATAAAAAAATTGAAATAAGATAAACAAAAAAGAAAAATAACTAAAAAAAAAAAAAAAAAAAAGATAAATAAAAAAAAAAACTAATATAAAAAAAAAAGAAACTTTTAAAAAAGAAAAATCAATAAAAAAGAAAAATAAAAAATCTAAAAGTATTTAAAAAATTAAATTAAAAAATAAAGACTTTCAAGAAATTAATTCAAATAAAAAACTTTAAATTAAAAAAAAAAAAAGATTAATAGAAAACTTAGAAAAAAAAATAAAATAAAAAAAATTCTAAAGTAAAAACTTTAAAAAATAAAGTCAAAACTTAAAAATTAATAAAATAAAACAAAAACCTCAATAAAAATAATAATAATGGTGGTGGTGGTGTTTTTTTTTTTTCAGCTTATTTTATACTTATTGAGAAAAACTGGTAAGAAAATGAATCCCCATTACTTACAGAGAGTTTGTCTATGATATTAGCAGGACCTTGCCGACAATCATCTTCAAAGATTAACATAGCATTTGCCTGAAAAGAAAAAGTAGTGAATTAGAGATAAAGATAATATCATTTTATACATCAGTGAAATAAATCAAAAATATATTTCAAATCATAAAAAGACTTCCCATGAAATTAGAGCCACAGATTCTCTAAACACTAAGGTTTTGAATTTTCTTCTCTTTTAAACTGGTTACCCTATGAAGGCTACACAGCCCAATCTACCCTATTATCTATTTACTCAAAAGAAAAAAAGAAAAGAAAAAAAGAAAAGAAAAAAAGAAAAGAAAAAAAGAAAAAAAGAAAAGAAAAAAAGAAAAGAAAAAAAGAAAAGAAAAAAGAAAAGAAAAAAAGAAAAGAAAAAAGAAAAGAAAAAAAGAAAAGAAAAAAAGAAAAGAAAAAAAGAAAAGAAAAAAAGAAAAGAAAAAAAGAAAAGAAAAAAAGAAAAGAAAAAAAGAAAAGAAAAAAGAAAAGAAAAAAAGAAAAGAAAAAAAGAAAAAAAGAAAAGAAAAAAAGAAAAGAAAAAAAGAAAAAAAAAGAAAAAAGAAAAAGAAAAGAAAAGAAAAGAAAAGAAAAAGAAAAGAAAAGAAAAGAAAAGATAGATAGATACATTTCTTTCTCGAGGGCATTAGCACAATGGATAATGCAAATCTCCTAAATCCAAAATTCATACTTATTGAATCCATTTTCTTGAATGATAATTCTTATTCTACCCATACAAAAAAAAATAAAAATCAAAAAATATTTGCATGATAAAGAGATAACAATTGAAGGAACCAATGTTATACGAGCAGAGTTGAGTCTGTCTAGGCAAATCTATTATGTGGTAAAATCATATCAGATTTATTGCTCTCAATATATAGCATTTCCCAAACCTTTTAGCTATTTTTATTTAATTCTTAAAAGTAGTGATTAAATTCTCAATTTACCAGGTAAGCTGTATAATTGACCCTCCATTTTAATCCCCCCCCTCTTCTGTTTTTTTTTTAACCTAATTATTTAAGGCAAAGTCTTCCAAAGATTAAGGAATTGTGAAGTCTTTGTAAAAATCTGAAATTCCAAGATTTATTTCTTTCAATGAAAAGAAAAAAAAGAAAAAAAAAAAAGGTTCATAAGGAAAAGAAAACAGTTTTTGAAAAAAGGAAAAAAAAAAAAATTATTTTAACTGATAAAAAAGTGAAAGATTAGCAAAAACAATGACTAAAACAAATTCCAATTACATTAGAATAAAATGAAAACTCATTTCTAATTTTCGTAATCAGATTTGCTATCAGTAAATATCAATTCTAGGTAAATTTATCACAAGTAAATTCATTACATCAGATTAATTACTCTTATAGAGATTCTCTAACTCTAACTGCTCTTTTTATTCAATTCTTAATTCAGCCATACTTTTCCTTTGATAAATTTACCAGACACAGCAAATATCTAAATGTCAAACAACATCCCAAGTAAATCTAAACATCAATTATTCATCATAAAAAAAAAAAAAAAAAATAAAACCAGACAATTGATTTTAATGGCATATGAACATCTCTAGGGTTATTTTTTGCCAAGAGGTTAGGGAATCATATTCATCATAAGTTTATATTTACATTTTTTTGTGTAACTGTTTAAGAGTCCCACCCTCAGTCTGATGGAATACGAATCATTTAACAGATTTATTTAACCTATTGATGTGACCCTGACAAATACAATGACTCAGGATTATAATGGACTTGAAAATAATTGCAATTAAAGGGTACTCCACATACCCTAGAGCTGTAGAATAGGAGCCTCACCAGCAGATGCAGTTTAGTGTCATACCTAAGCCCTATCAACAGAGAATTAAGATTTCCCAAAGATTTAGTAGTTTCTTTATTCAATGGCATATCAACCATTGTTGGTTATTTAATGCCATATCCTCTTTATACATATATATTAAATATATATGATTTGGTTTGGTTTGGTTGGGTTTTATGGCATCAACCATTGTAGGTTATTTAATGCCAAATCCTCTTTATACATATATATTAAATATATATGATTTGGTTTGGTTGGGTTTTATGGCATATCAACCATTGTTGGTTATTTAATGCCAAATCCTCTTTATACATATATATTAAATATATATGATTTGGTTTGGTTGGGTTTTATGGCATATCAACCATTGTAGGTTATTTAATGCCAAATCCTCTTTATACATATATATTAAATATATATGATTTGGTTTGGTTTGGTTTGGTTTAGTTTTATAGCATATCAACCATTGCCGGTTATTTAATGCCAAATCCTTTTTATACACATCTACTAAATATATATGATTTGTAAATATTTTGCTGACATTTTTTAAAAAGCCTGAGCTCATTTGTTCGCACACATTTAAATAGATATACATATGATTTTTTAAGTGAATAGCTTGTAGGTAATTTCATTTTTACTAATTCATTTGCACACAAGTATTGCTATTGTTTCTAGACAGTTATATGGTTTCAATTATTGCTATCTAACACTTATAATTCTAGTCAAAATTAATCATTTGTTTTTGGACATAGAAGTGGTTACAAGTATTGCTATTTAACCCTAATTATCCTACAATATTACTCATCAAACAATTCTATTTCAAACAATACAATTTAGCCAGGATCATTTCTTTGCACACGGTTTAAATGTCAAACAGTTCTATTTGACCCATAGATCAGACCCTATCAAGTGCTACCAGGCCAGAGTGGACCTGGGAGCAATGGCAATGGAAGGGCACTCCAATTCTCCCAAAGCTCCAGGACTGGAGCCACACCATCAGATTTGTTTAGTGACATATTCCGGACATTCATTGGAGAGGGGTCTTACCGCTATGCAGAAATGCAGTCAGTGTATTCTACAGCCCCAGCTAACTTTTGTGGGTTACTTAATGCCAAAGCCATTCTTTAAGAACAATAGTAGCACTATTTACACCATAGTTAGGAAAGGGGTAAGGGACATTAACATTTTATCAGTTAAGATTAAAAATGTTGACTGCTTCACATACCTTGGCAGTATATTACTGTTCAATACATAATTAACCAGATTTAGGAATAATTCTATTGCTAAGAAAATGAGTCCCACAAACTTGTGAAACAAATCTTGGCCAACATTTAAACTTTTACTTCTTGGATATTCTAGTGTCAAATGCCTCACTCAACCAGGTTGGGGAAAATACTCTCCCATCTTTTGCAGGCCAGAACATCAGAAATAACATACTACAATAATCATAGTTTAAGTAAAGACAGGCAGAGCATGCCCCTCTGCTGCAGATATTTACCAATTTTTATAAGCATATACTTATTGACCCAGCCCATGCCATGGGCAGGACGTGACAAGGTCAATTTTTAAAAGCATATATGAACTGACCGAGCCCATGCCACAGGCGAGAAGTGACACAAGGCAAATTTTTAAGCAGACTAGAGCTGATCTAAATTCAGTTTTCCTTCTCCTAGACTGGTTGCCTAACCAAGGTTAAAGAATCCAGTCTGCTCAACTATTTTACCCAGAGCTTGGAGGAGTAAAAGCAGGTATACTCAGGATTAAAGGTCAGACTCCCTTTGGGACTCCAGCTCCTGAGTTTGATTTTTTTTGGGGGGAAGGGAAGGTATCAAATGGAAATCTTAATTGTATGAAGAAAAAAAAGATTACACTAACATATTCCAACAGCTAGAAATATACAAATATTATTCTATGAACAAGCAGTATATAGGAGTACGAAAATGGAAAAAAGCTTACTTGATGAGGGAAAACAAAATAGCTACATGGTTTTAACATTCCTGACCAGAGTCCTAGACATTTCTCCCCGTTCATAGAACAGAGACAAAAAGAGATCAAGGATGGGTTTCTAGGATTATCACGAGGCACCCAATGCACATACCCATACTCTCTAAGATAATAATTCTCTCTCTACATTATACTTAAACTTTTGGAGGTACTTGTGGTGTAATGGTAACTATTGTAGGAAATGGACAGAAATCCAAGTTCGAATCCTGGAGAAGGCTGTTTGCATTTCACAATGCTATTACTTTTGGGAAAGGCATGAATCCAATTATTCTGCTAGGAATGGGTAAATAGGACAGACTGGGCTCTTTAACTTTGATATGGCAACCAGTCATGGAGAAGGAAAACTCCAAATTTAAACCCGTTAAAATTGACCTTTTGTTACATCCAGTTCATGCAAAGAGGTTGAGTAAATATATATAATTTACTTAAATTTTTACCTACCAAAATCCTAAGTAACTTATTTTTATGCATTGATTAAAGTATATGGCAGAGAGTTTTGTAGAAGGTGTATTCAATTTGAAGTATCATGTTTCTTAAGCTCTGGAATGCAAAGAATGGTTTTCAGCTTGCATACCTAGTTGCGGAATCAAGATACATTAAACATCCCTTGCATTCAATAGGTAAAAGGTTGATTCAAATCTCCAGGGTAAGTGCTGAAACTTCTTGAGGTCTAAATGGTGGGTGACCTAATTTTGTGTATGACAGATGGTTCAACCACTTGATGTGTTTTGTTGGGGGGGGGGGTAAGTTAGTATGAAAGACATTCCAAAGGTTTGTAAATTATGCATTCCAATATTTTTTTTCCTTTTCTTCTCAATTCTTTTCACAACTCCACAAGGCCCTGAACATAACAGCTAATTCTCCACATCCACAAAAAAAAAAGAAAAAAAAAAATGTCCAGCTCTCAGGAAAAGTCTCATGGGGACCAAAAGTGATACAACATCCAATTTCCCAAATGAGAACATCAGTTTCATCATCATAAATGCTGACTGTCTTAAATACCAGCTTGATTTTAATGGCATGTCAACCTATCTAGGGTTATTTTATACCTAAAGGTTAGGCAATCACATTCATTGTGCATTTTTGCACTTTTTTTGTGTAGCTAAATCTCCCAGAATAGTTTAAAACTTTTCCAGGCATGAATTCAACATTCCTTGAAAGTTTGGTTGGAATCTGGCCAAAAATGGTGGATTTATAAAGAAAAACATTTTATCCATTTTCATGAAATATATATTAAATCAAAATGAAGAACTTGAAAAAAAAAAAAATTAATAAATAAATAAAAATTTATAATTTTATTATCTAATTTTGAGAATTTTCAAATGTGATTGATTGATTTTAAAAGCATGTCAACCTGTTTAGCATTATTTTATTCCTGGGGGTTAGGGAAATGCATTCATTGTACATTTATTTTTACATTTGTGTCATCATTTCTTAGGAGTTTTGTATAGAATTCCTATCTAATACAGATCATTTGTACACAGTTGTATGGTTTCAAGTATTCCTATCTAATACTAATAATTATATGGTTTCAACTAATTCTTTCAATTCAATAATAGTCATGTTTGCCCAGTGATATGATACCAAGTATTTCTATCTAATACTAATAAATTACAAACAGATCTATTTGACTCATAAATGAGACCCTGACACATACTGACTCCCAATTTAGGGTTATTCGCTGTAATGGCATATCAATCCTTGATGGTTATTTAATGTCAAATCCAGTTTTATATATATATATATATATATATATATATGATTTGTAAGTGAACGGCTGGTAGGTAGTTTTACTTTTAAATGAGTTCGAGTTAATTTGTTTGCACACAGTTAAATGGTCTCAAGTATTGCTAAAGCTTATAATTTTATTTGTACATAGTTAAATAGTTTCAAGTATTGCTATTTGATACTAATAATTCTTTTCAACACAAATGGTTTCAAGTATTGCTACACCAATAATTCAATTTAACATCAGTCATTTGTTTGTACACAGTTAAATGTTTAGTTGGTTATATTTTATAGTATATCAAACCTTGAAAGTTATTCAATGCCAACACCTGTTTATACATAGATATCAAATGTGATTTTAACATGAATAATTCTCTTCAACATTATTCATTTGTTGGCACACAGATGGTTATAGATACGATTTGTAAGCAAATAGGTTTGTAGGCAATTTCATTTTTAAATGAGAGTTAATTTGTTTGCACACAGTTTAATGGTTTCTAATGTTGCTATCAAACGCTAATAATTCTATTCAACATTACTCATTCGTTTGCACACAGATGGTTTCAAGTATTGCTATCAAACACTAATTCAATTTAACAGTCATTTGTTTGCACACACTTAAATGGTTAAACAGTTCTATTTGACCCATAGATGGGACTATCATGTACTACCACTCCAGGTCAGAGTGGACCTGAGAGAAGTGGCAATAAAAGAGTACTTTAAATTCCCAAAAAATCCAGGACTAGAGCTTCACTATCAGATGCAGTTTACTGTCATACCCAGAACACTCACTTGGGGTGGAGAGTATTGGCTATCTGCAGACATGCAGTTGGTGGATTTTATAATCCCAACTGAGTGGGCTATATCATTCCCAAGTCAGAGTAGACCTGAGAGTAATGGTAATAAAGGAAGTACTTTACATACACACACTTTCCAGATCTCTCAAAAAAGAGCCTCACATTGGCCAAGCAGTTAGAGTGTTTGCCAATGGTCCAGAAGATCAGGGTTCAATCCTGGGTTGAGTCATACCAAAGACTCAAAAAATGGTACTTGATGCTGCCTAGCTTAACACTCAGCATTATAAGGTATGGATCAATGGTAAAGTGGAGCAATCCAGGGAAAGGAGTAGCACCCTCCCCCTACACCTCAGTGTAGTAGCTATGGAAAAGGGAGCCTTCGGGTCACCCTCAACTATGGTCGCTAACTTTACTTACTTATCAGGTAGAGTTTAGGATTATATTCAAGACAGTCCTTTTAAGGCTGGGTGTTTTAGCTTTTCACAGTGGACACAATGAGCAGATTCTAAGCCCTAGTGACAGAGCAGAACACAAAGGAGCAGCTCAGTTGGTGGAAAAAAAAGGTGGAATTGTTAAAAACTATTAAAGATTTGAAGAAAAAAAATCGTTTAAAAAAAAAAAAAAAAGTCAAATTGAAATCTTTTAATCCTCTATAATTTTGCATTTAATTGTCTTTATTTTCATTTCCGTGAATAGGGGAACCTAAGTTTCAATTGTTATTTTGACAAGATTCAAATTGTTAAAGTACAACAAAGACACAACACATACACACAAATTGGTATAATCAATTTCCCTAGCACAGTATAACAAAAAAAAGTTAGAGCTTCACTTACAAAGTAACTACAGCAAATATTGACAGATCACTCATACCATGTGACTCAGCCAACTGACTGTAATTGGCTAACAGGGTTATGAGATCATTCAAGATGGCAACTAAGTACTTGAAGACAATATTCTATGAAAGTATTTTTAAATTGCTTTCTCTTTTTTTATACATTTTTCTAGTAGTTACCAGTATACATATAGAAAAGGTGCAAATAGAATATTCATTACACGAGCACCTCCAAAATATGTACATATTGTTCAGCAGTATGTAGAAGGGTCACTAAAATGAAAAAAGGGTTACAAAATGTTCATAGCTATGTTGGTTTTACTGTTCAATGGCTGAGCATAAGAGCACATCTCAACTATTTAAGAAGATAAAGGCTAAAAATAACAAGAAAGATTTTCTGGACTGTCATGTGACAGACCATTAGCTACCTAATAGACATACCCATTTTCTAAAAGACATTTATTGCCTCCCTACAATTCTAAAAGTTTTAAAAATATGAAATGGATTAGTTTTAATTCTTAAAAAAGACTTTAGCTCTCATTTTGTTTTTGTTTTTTTTAAACCTTGCAATAGTCTATTGTGTCAGTCAATATAGATAATAGAAATAGGTGGAAAGTTGGAGAAATTAAACCCTTAACTCTAATTCAGATTAGTTTTACACCATTGAATTTCTTCTAACAGAGACAGTTTTCTGAATTTCTCTATTTAAAAGCAAACGAGGAGAATGATAAGATGGTGGAGATGGTATAAGTGTAACAGAAAGAGGGGGGGGTTAAAGTCAAATATATCAGGTTTCATTAAAGATTTATGAAACCTGATACATTTGACTTTAAACCTTTTCATCAGCTTGATAAAATCTATCTCCACTTTCAAAACAAAAATCTTTAACAAAATTTTATACAAATATCAAGCATCTGAATTGGAGTTAAGTGATATATATATATATATATATATATATATATATATTACATTCAGATCACATTTATTTTGAAAATACCAACAGGATATACACTGTTATGATCTTTTTTATAAGTATGAAAAATATAACATAAGATTCAATCTCTGTTACAATATGACAAATCAATACTTGAACTAAAATTATAATTCTTAATTGAAATGATAATTACTGTAAATTTGTTAGATAAACTTGTGTTGTATATTTTATGTAATGCACATGAAAAGAAGGAAAGAATGATGTCTGTACTTCACTGCAACTGAGTCAAGACTTTGTCATTCTACATGCTCAATGCACTTGGGAAGAAGGAAAGAATGATGTCTGTACTTCACTGCAACTGAGTCAAGACTTTGTCATTCTACATACTCAATGCACTTGGGAAGAAGAGGAATAATCAAGTTGCCAGCTAGGTATTATGAACATTTCCCCAAAAAAAATGTGAGGTACCGAAATATCCCCAGGGACTAACGTGGGGTTAATTACAATGCTCAAATAGGTTACATAAGAAAAAGAAGTCGGTTATTTTGATTGTATTAATTTTTGCAACCAACTTTAGTCATCATAGAATGTAAAAATCTGACCATTTACAAAAAAAAAAGGAAGGAATGAAAAAAAAAAAAACCCTACCATGATACTTAATTTCAATTAAATCACACAAACTGGTTTCAATAATGAGTTATATGAAATTTCATTGTTATGGCAACACAAGTCATTACTCCGTTTAAACATAATGAAATTTCTCATTCCTAAGATATGGTTACCAATACAACGGTCATTCAATAAATAAGGTGAATTTTCCAAATGAATTGGCAGTAGGAAGAACTGTTTATAGTGGTACCTTTTTCAAAGAAATCAATTCTTTTCATGCCCTAAAAAACTTTCAGCATGACCTTCTTTACTGACCATTGCACCCGAAACCTTCTCTTTACCAGAAAGTCAATGTGTTTTCACTTTATCAGATGTCTTTTCAAGGCAGGTTTATAGTAGTAAATACATGTTTAGCCTATTTGTAAACATTTTTTGGCAGACGGATTGAATAAATGAATATAAAATTACTTTAACCTTTAATAACATTTTAAAGAATATCTTCATAATATCAACATTTGTAGACACAAGAGCCTAAATAAGTTGTTTTGTTTATTTTTTTTTAAAGAGTTTTCACTTGATTTTGAAGTGTTCCTCAACTTAATGGGTGTTCCTTAAGTTTGATTTGTTTAATGGTATATCAAATTCTTATGGGTTATTTAATGCTAAAATGATTCATTCGTAAATGCTTGATTATATTAACTATTTTCAACATTCTATAGTAATAATTTTTTATTTGTCTATATCAGTTAGTTGTAGTTATATTTTGAAGTATTCCTATCAAATACTAATAATTTATAGACTATATGGTTTTAAGTATTCCTATCAAATACTAATAATTTATAGACTATATGGTTTTAAGTATTCCTATCAAATACTAATAATTTATAGACTATATGGTTTTAAGTATTCCTATCAAATACTAATAATTTATACACAATTATATGGTTTCAAGTAACTATCCTTATTTTGGTTTCTTTGTTTAATGACATCTCAACCTTTGTGGGTTATTTAATGGGAAAGCCATCCTTATAAAGAACAGTAGTGATTATATTTAACCACTAGCTTGGAGAGTGGGGGGGTCATACTTTCCCCAAGGGTATTAGTCCAAAAGTGAATGTAAGTGCATGACCGGAATTTAAACTTATTCACTACAATGTAGCAGTCTAATATGTTAGCCCCCAGGTCAAAAAGGAGTCAACATCTCCCCCACCCACTCCCATTTGATAATTTGTTTGCACACAGTTATATCATATCAAGTATTCTTATCTTATACTAATGAATTACAAACAAATCTATTTTACCCAGAGATGAAACCTTAAGAGGTACTACCACTCCCAG
Organism: Sepioteuthis lessoniana; assembly: GCA_963585895.1. Lineage (NCBI taxonomy): Eukaryota > Metazoa > Mollusca > Cephalopoda > Myopsida > Loliginidae > Sepioteuthis > Sepioteuthis lessoniana. Next base: position 70,382 of record CAUZXS010005181.1, on the reverse strand, counting down.
TTAGAGTAGACCTGGAAGTAATAGCAATGAAAGGTTTGGTTTTATGGTATATCAACCATTATAGGTTATTTAATGCCAAATCTATTTTATACATATAAAACAGTTCTATTTCAAATAATTCAGTTAAGTTAAAGTTAAATGATTCCAAGTATTGCTATGGATTACAAACAATTAGTCATTTATTTACACAGTTAAATGGAAAAATAGTTCTATTTCAAACAATTTAGTTTAGCATTAGTTCTATTTGACCCATAGATAGGATCCTATCAGGTGCTACCACTCCAGGCCAGGGTGGACCTAGGAGCAATGGCAATAAAGGGGTACAACAAGTTCCCAAAGATCCAGGCATTACTGGAACTTCATCAGATTGTTTAGCATCATATCCAGGACACTCGTTGGAGGAGTCTTACTCCTCTGCATAGTTGGTGTATTCTAGAGCCCCAGCTGAGAGGACCAAGCAATGAAAAGGTACTCAACACTTCCCAAAAGATTCAGAGATGGAGTATCACCTTTAGAGAGAATGTAGATGACATAAGCCCTGATGACAAGGTTACCCTCTACTTATAAACATTCAAATTCAAAAATTAGTTTTTAACAATTCTTACCTATTTGCTAAATGCTAGTGTCTTATGTTCCTATCAATTGAGATAAGGTTTAAAATAATTTTCAACTAAAAACATTGGGTTTTAAAACATTGATGTTGTTAGTGTTTACCAGTTGAAAATGAACTTTAATACATTCACTCTCAAAGAATTGATAGAATAATCACTACTATTGTTTTTAACTGATTATCAAATAGGAATAGTTGGTTGGTTTGGTTTTATGGCATATCAACCACTGTAGGTTATTTAATGCCAAATCCTTATATATATATATATATATATATATATATATATATCAATCATATGATTTGTAAAAACATTTTGTAGATAATATTCTTAAATGAGTCTGAGCACTTTTTTGCACACAGTTAATTTCAAGTGTTGCTATATAATAGTCACAATTTAACATAGTTCATTTGTTTGAACAGTTTTGTTTCTATTTGATAAGACCCTATCAGGTGCTACCACTCTGGGTCAGAGTGGACCTGGTAATAGTAAATTCCCCAGAGCTCCAAGACTGGAGCCTCACCATCAGATTGTTTAATGTCATACCCAGGACACTCGTTAATGAGCTCTCTATGAAATACAAAATTCTTTTTAAACATACAATATACAAAAATTTTTTTTAAGTAACTTAAAAAAAAAAAAAAAAAAAAAAAAAAATCAAATTAAATACTCTAAAGCATGATGCAATACTTAAATCTTTTTTCTTAAATCCAATATCTTATAATAAAAAATCCAATACTTTTACAATTTAGTTTAGCATAAGTACACAGTTTAAATATCAAAAACAGTTCTATTTCAAACAATTCAGTTTAGCATAAGTACAGTTTTTTTGTTTACACACAATTAAATGGATAAACAGTTAATTTCAAACAATTCATTTTAGCATAATTACAGTTTAGTTCCATTTGATCCATAGATAGGACCCTATCAGGTACTACCATTCCAAACCAGAGTGGACATGGGAGCAATGGTAATAAAGGGGTACTCTACATTCCCCAAAGCTCTAGCATTACTGAAGCCTGACCATCAGATTGTTTAGTGTCATATCCAGGACACTTGGGAGAGTCATGCCCCTCTGCAGAGATGTAGTCATTGTATTCTACAGTCCCAACTGACTGATGATTTGTTTGGTTTGTTGGGTTTTATGGCATATCAACCTTTGTAGGTTATCTAACACCAAAACTATTTTTATGTAAATAATCTGTTCTATTTAAAACAATTCAGTTTAGCATAAGTACAGTTTAATTGTCAAAAATATTTCCATTTCTAACTATTCAAGCAGTTATATGCAACAATTCAGTTAAGTGTAAATACAGTTTTAATGTCGAAAAACAGTTCTATTTCAAATAATTCAGTTAAGCATAAGCACGCAATTTAAGTGTAAGTATGGTTTAATTGTCAAAAACATTTCTATTTCAAGCTATTCAGTTTACTTAATTCATTTTAGCATAAGTATGCTGTTAGTTCTATTTAACCCATAGATAGGGCCCTATCAGGTGCTACCACTCCACCAACTGACTGAGTCAGGAGAAGTAAGGAATCTGTAATAAATATTCATTCACTAATAACAATTCAGAATGTGATTCTTATGGTGCAGGAATTTTTAATTTCACTCATATAATACTATAAATTTTTTTGTTTGTGTTTTTTTATCTTCATCCCTAATGACAGAAGTTAGTATTAAAGAATTTCAGAAGCATGAGGAATTAAAGACGATCTAACTCTGCTACAAGTAGGATTCAAAAAGAATGGTAATGAAACAAACCCAGTGATCATTACAACAGAAAGCAAACTGATTTCCCCCCCCCATTTTAATCTTTAATATTAACCTGTATATTGTAAATGTTTTACTTGCCAACATATGTAGACCGAAAGGAGAACAATGAAGAGTCTCCAGAGACTTTTAAAAAGCATTATTGGAAAAGTAGGTCTGAGTCACAGGCAGTGAGCAAAGGACAAAATGAACACAAGGAATGAAAAAAGAAAAAAAAAAGGAAAAAAAAAAAAAAAAAAGGTGGAGAGAGGAACATATAATTAACATTGTTTGTGAGCTCAACAAGGTAAGCTATTGAAAATGTTAATTAACTTGCTTTTTGCAATGAATGTGTTACAAAGTTAAAGAAAATTAGAAAAGCCAGTGTTTATTACGCTGGAACACGACATGCTACAGTTTTGTTTATAAAATGGAAAATATTTTTGACTTTAATGTTTACAAGACAACCTGTGAACCTATTGGGTTCCTATTATAATAGCAGTCTATGATGATACTGATGCTTCTATTCAAGGAGGAGCAAAGGATTCTAATTAGCATTTCATAGCTATCTCCTATATGTCAAGAATTTGGATTTTAAAAAAAAAGAAAAAAAAATTACCTTCATTGCAAATGTAGACCCCCCCCCCACTAAATTATTATTCCCTTGCAAATTGGACTGAAAATTGCTTTATTCTCAAAGGGTATTTTAAGTGTGGTGCTCAAATAAAAATTTTGCTATGATGTACTATTTTTGCCGTGTTATGATTACATGCAAAGAGTAAAAAATCTTATTAATATTAATATATTAATGATTTTTTGATCATTTTAGAGATCCTGTTTGAGATCTTATCAAATTGTAAAGAATCTTAACAAGAGGTTCATGTATTTAGCCAAATCCTCTGCCATTGGCAAAATGTGATACAAAGTCAATTTTTAAGCAGAGTAAAGTTGATTTGAATGTGCGATATAACAGTACTAAATAGACATTCGTACCTTCAAGACCCTGTTTGTCGTGGTAAAAGTCAACTAACACAAGAAACTTTAACTAAACCTTTGTCCCCTATGTATCGCACTAGACCTTGCTGTCTAGTTTAAGCTATAACCTGACATCCATGCCTGGACTCAGATTTGGGTCCAAGAAAACAGCTTGGCTCTTTAGGCCCATATTGCACTGAGTGGGTCAATGAGCAGCACAGACCAGCAGGGTTCAAGCCTAGGCTCATGCCCGACCTTCCCCTCTCCTAAATCCCCACTATAATCAGCCTTTAGGTCACTGACCTTGTGTCAAGTCCTGTCTGGTGGGAGGCAGTGGCAAATACTTTAACTAAACCAAAGGTTTATTTACTACTACAACTTGTAGGTTGTCACCAGGAGAAAGAAACAGACGACTTTGTTAGCTAGGCAAAGACAACCGACATATCAGGGTGAGAAAGAGACAGAGCTTGAATTTTCTTCCTGGTTTTCAGTTGTATTTTTAACATGCTTGTCTGCTGGGTCATATCTAACCTAAGGCCCTCTTTGGAGTGCACCCCCCAAAAATGGGGTTCAAATTTTTACATCTTCGCAGCTCATGTTCAACTGTATGTTTTTACCTCATCATATATCAACTCTCTGAAAAGCACAAGTCATCCCCTCTCTTTTGCCTGGCGGTAGCAGAAGGAACATCAGCTTCCACTGATCTTGGGACCTCCAGTTTTCTCCAGTCATCCTCAACTAATACAGTCATTCACCCTTGACCAGCTGACCCACAAGTGCTTTAGCCTAAGTCACTCAGAGGTCAACTATCCATTCCTACAGATTATGCTTTTTATTGTTTTTGTTTTCTTTCTCTCCTTCCTTAGAAATTAGTCTTTAATTTACCATATCACAAAGATTTTTCTTTCACCTAAAGTAGTCATCTAACTAAGGCTGAACAACTTAGTCTACCCTACTATTTACCCATAACTGGAAGAAGAGACAGATTCATGCCGATCCCCCAAAAAATTATTGCAAAGTGAAATTCAAACAGATTCATCCAAGACTAACTGACTGCCAATTCCATTTTCTAAGATGTTTACCATTTTGCAAAATACACCTCTTAAATTTCAAATGTATATAAGTTGGGTTTTTTTTACACTTTTCTTTAAAATAAAACATCCAGGTTTTGCCAGGTAGCATTGCTAGTCAATCTAGTAATGATTGACTACAATACTTTTCACCATTTCCTAGACACTTTTTTTTTTCTTCCACAAAGAAAAAGAGGTACGTGGTCAATAGGCTGTACATGACAATTAGTTATTTGTTGATCAAAAGATTAGTAATTCTATTGGCCTCAACATTTATGGTCAAGCCCAGAAACGGACCAGTTATTTACTAAATAGAAAGAAACTGATTCTTTCTGTTTTGGCAGGTTATTAAAAAGTCACTACTGACAATAACTGGGGTGGGTGGGCCAAGAAAACTGAAATATAACAGACTTTTGGCAATATACCCTGAAAATAACTTTAGAAATAAATCTTTAATACTATTAATCAGCATTTATGGATTCATGCCTTCCACAAGCATATTAGTATGAAGTGAAACAAACTTCATCCAGGACGAGGACAATGATCAAAAGAAAAAAAAATCATTTGTCAAAGTGATTTCAATCCCAGGATCAAGTCATGATGAAAATCATTTTATCTTTGTTTTTATTTTCAAACTTCAACTTTGAAAAGGTGTTCAACATCATTGAAACATAGGTCCTAATAGTCTTTTCCCACAACTAGTACTACTAATCAGGATTCTCATCCTCAGGCTCCTCCTCCTCCTCCTCCCCAGGAATGATAAGAATAAAGGAAAGATAAATCTTGCATATACATGTAGAAGCATCAGAAATAGTTTCAACATTAATATTGTCAATAAGAATCCATTTAAAAGAACATAGAAATATATTTTTTAAATCTGACAAATTGAATGAGTCGAGGAAGATGTAAATGCTAAGTAAAATTTAAAAAATTTTTTTTTTTTTTTTTTTTTTTAGAACTGGTTCACATGAGTGTGTGAGTATATAAGTCAGTAAAGTTGGGGACCTTAGTCGAGGGTGACCCGAAGGTTCCCTTTTTAATAGCTACAACATCAAGGTGTAAAGGAGGGCACTACTCCTTTCCCTGGATTGCTCCACTTTACCCTTGATCCTTACCTTATAATGCTGATGTTAAGCAAGGCAGGATCAAGTACCATTTTTTGAGTCTTTGGTATGACTCAACCCGAGCCATTGGCAAACACTCAACTCATTAGGCCAATGACTTAATGTACACCACACACAAGGGTCATTCAATAATTAATTTTTTTCCATAAACTCTGCATTGTTTGGAATTGGTTTATAGTAAACATTTTAAATCTTGCAAAAACATTTGTTTTTGAGGCTATTCAAAATGGCGGAAAATCAAATAAAGTGCTCCAGGCTTGAGCAGAGGTCTCATCAAATTTTTGGTGGCTGAGAAGTGCAAAACATGTGAAAATTTACTGAAGAATATGTGATGTGTATGGAGAAGCATGTTTTAGTCAAAAAATGTTCAAAAAGGGGCTAAAACATGGGTGTGCCACTACAAGCCTGCATTGAAAAGACAGTTCATGAAGTGGAAAAAACACTGACTCTCCAGTAAATAAAAAGTTCCAGGTGCAACAGTCAGTAAAGAAGGTTATGCTGAAAGTCTTTTAGGATATGAAAGGACCCATGAATTAATTTTCTTGAAAATGGTACAACTAGAAACAGTTCTATCTATTGCCAACTTCTCAGGCAATATTTTACCTTGTTTAACAAATATGACCCCTGTGTGTGTATGTATATATATATATATATATATATATATATATGTACACACACACACACAAAGTTCTCTTTATATAAGTAAAGATTTGATTCCTTATAATAAAAGGTGATCAAAAAAATATCAAGACAGAATCTTTGAATTTTAAAAAATTCTTCATAGGCACAGCTAAGCAATTTTGTGATGAGGACGAAACAAAAACCAATTTGAAAAAATTAAGCCAGTCCCAAAACATTTTGGATTAGCAGTTTTTGATGAAATAACTAAAAATTCATCTCAATGGTTACAATTTTAAGGCATAAAGGATATCACCAGAAATACCATGTCACAGCTTCACATCAGAAAAGAAGTTTTACAGGTGCTCGGACCAATGGAAAACTCAATGGAATAAGTATATTACCAAAGGGACTATCTTAAGGAAAATTAATGTTTCATTCAGTGTTCATTTCTATCTTGGTAAATATAACTTCAGTCTTTTTTTTAATACCTTTAAGCTCTAAACACCTATTTCGAGTTATATACATGTAGGAATTTGAGGTACAAAAATGGCTTTCTTAAAAGAAAAACACCAATAGAAATTGGTCCTTCTGATTTCCTAATGAACTGATTTTCAAGAAAGCAATCAAGCATCAGTAAAACTTTTAGAAAAAGTGTACAAATAGACTCGTTTCTAATTTAAAAATTTTTTTTTTTTTATTAACCCACATATTATATGCAGTCCATTATTATATAGTTTCTAATATTTTTCAACACACAAAAATAGTGGCGTGTAATACTGAGATTGAAAGACATACAAAGAAGAGTAACAAAATTAATAAAAAAGAGTAAAAAATTACAGTTATAGGGAGAGATTAGAGAAATTAGGATTAATTACTTTACTAGAAAGAAGAATGAGACATGTAAATAAAAGGCATACAAAGAAGAGTGATAAAAATAATCTAGAGGAAAAGATTACAGTTATAGGGACAGATTAGAGAAATTAGGATTGACTACTAGAAAGAAGAATGAGAGGTGATCTAATTGAAACTTTCAAAATAAATGATGGAATTTATAATTATAATAGACATTTTTTTTTCAATATTTCTTTTCAAACTAGAAATTTACAGTCAAGACAGATTTCAAAAACCAAGTCTACTAATCAATTGAATTTTTGTGCTAATTAAGTCATATTTTGAGAACAAATTCCCTAAAACAGAAACAGGGTAGAAAATTTTAGGATTAATTTAAGGATTTCAGAAATAACTGTAAGAAAAAGAAATTAAGAGGACATTTTTGAAAACTTTTGACTGAATAACTTAACAGAATTTGATCTATATATAGATATTGTATTTATAGTGTAGATGTTCTGTGTAAAGATTTTTTTTTAAAGGTTGATGTGAGAAGATAGTAAAAAGAGCAGATTCCCAAGGAGGTATACAAAACAATTAATTTGCTGAGTTGCCCATCATTATGTAAGTAAGCGTTTGGAAGATATTAAGTTTAAGGTAGAAAATTTATAAGAACCAATAATTATTCACTGCTGAACATGGAATAATCCAATGATGTATTAGAAATAAAATTTTATTCAAATTTTAAAAATAAAGCTTATTGGCTTAATGAGTAGAGTGTTCGCCAATGGTCCAGGAGACCAGGGTTCAATCCCAGGTCAAATCATACCAAAGACTTAGGAGGAAAAAAAATGGTACTTGACGCTGCCTTGCTTAACACTCAGCATTATAAGGTCAGAATCCAGGGAAAGAAGTAGCGCCCTCCCCAACACCTGTGTAGTAGCTTTTGAAAAGGAAGCTTGTGGGTCACCCTCAACTACAATCAACTTATTCTTAATGTCTATTAACCAATGAGATACTACTCACTACTATCATGTATGATTTTCTTTACCTCAGCTCATATTGCATCCCTACTCCATCAAACCTTTTTGATTATTGGTTCCCATATCTATGCTTGATCTATTCAATAGGCCACTGCAGCCCAACATATGCACTGCTTCTTAAAGATGTTTTATTCTCTAATGTTCTTGTTATATATTGACCCTCGACCGAGCCATCCATCAAGAGATGCACCTGTGTAAATAAGCAGAAGAACAGCGGAAGCAGGTGTACATGAGAAAATAATATAATCAGGGCACAGACAGTTTTAATCAGTTGGAAACAGGATGCCAGCAGAGTGAGAACCAGCTCAAGACAGAGGGCTTGGGCCCTCAATGACCCACGGTTGAGCAATCCCAGCCAAGATGAGGATTAAGTGCTGCTATGGTCAAAGAAGAACTTGGGTCAAATAGCAGTCTGTCCCCGTCTCCAGCTCATCTCTCACACACAACCAACATCACCCTTTCAAGAATAAAGTGAGAGAGATATTTTTATAAAGAAGTGTATTCATTCGTTCATTGAAGTTCGTATATTATGTTTGATTATGTTTCCGCATATATTTGTATATGTATGTGGCTATACAACATTCTTTCCTATCATTTCAATTTCATTCTCTAAGACCAGATGGTCCCCCCCCCATATATGATCAGCCATGCCTGATTTTTCGACCTCACCTCGATATACTGTTTTTAGGTGTTCCACTAGCCTTACATAAGAACAACAGAACAGATACCCAAAAACTCACAAGTCTGTCTGCCCTATGTCAAAGGCCTAGCTGAAAAGATTCAAAAGATATGTAGTCCATACGATATCAGGACAATATTCAAGAGTGGCAAAACTTTTTGAATATATCAATCTCTTAACAGAATACAACATGACCAAGAATTGCACATACTTCATCCTATAAAGTTGTGATTAAGTATACAAAAGCAAGACATACTGCTCACTAAAAATAAGGCTAAAGGAACATTGAAAAGCAATATATCGGGGGAGGGCTGAAAACTCAGTATGGCTGACCATATATGGAAAGCAAAGGAAAACTATCTACCCTTGTGGGATGAAGTTAAAACAATAGATGGGAAGAACATTGGAGAAGACATCAGCACGTATGTTGGGTTACAGTGATCTGTTGAGCAGACCAAATATAGAGATAAATATGATATGGGAACCAATAATCAAAACAGTTTGATAGGAGAGGGAATGCAATATGAGATGAGGTAAATAAGGAAAAAAAAAAAAATAGAGTTACCAGGGACCCAAAAATTCACTGAATTGTCCAGCAGGTGGATAGAAGCACTTTTCAACCGAATGCCTATAAGTGAAATCAAAAAGAGGTTGAGGTTCAATCCCAACTACAGAAAAATAGATGTATACTTACTATAACTTAACACTTCTACCCAGTCATGGTTAATGGATTTAGAACAATCAATCCCCCCTGGATTAAGATAAAGGGTTCAGTTCAAAGTTCTGTGAGGGCTCCAAAGTTTGACATGAAATTCCTGAAGGCTGTGTTGGTTGAAACATTGAATATAACAATGAAGAAAATAGTCCAAATACTCTAAGTGATAAAATATTTTTTTAGTAAAATATGATTTTCAGTAGTTTAACTTAATTTGTTGTGCAAAATGTAAATCAGTATTATTCGGGCATATATATATATATATATATATATATATATATATATATACACACACACACACACACACGGAAATGTTCCCATAGCGATGGATGCTTGCAGAGATAACAGGAGCAAATGAAAAGTATACAATGAAAAGATAAAAACGTGCACATAGCAGTCATAATTCAAAAGTGTCAAGAAAAACAAATACCAAAGACATTCTTACACGACATCTAACATGGATGACTTCATAAATTGGCGTATTTCTAAATAAACAGGAGGATTTATCGTTTCTTTGGGAAATCCAACATTTTCAAATATATTTCAACATGCAAGATACATACTTAAAACTTGAATTATGAACACTATGTGCACGTTTGTATCTTTTTGTTGTGTGTGTGTGTGTATATATATATATATATATATATAAAAAGATAAGTGGCCGTGGTGTAATGGTTATCGTCTTAGGAAATGGACACGGCAACACGAGTTCAAATCCTGGACGAGACTGATGGCATTTCACATAGCACTAATACCCTTTGGGAAAGGTATGAATCCAATTATTCTCCCTCCAGCTATGAGTAAATAGTAGGGCAGACTAGGTTCTTCAGCCTTGGTCAGGCAGCTAATCTAGGAGAAGGAAAACTCTGAATTCAAACCTGTGAAACTCCACTTAAAAATTAACCTTGTATCATATCCTGCCCGACCAGAGGGGTTGGTAAATATGTATAAAAAGATAAGTAGCTGATATCTTGCAAAAACTATGACAGATGCAGACTGTAGATGACCAAGCACTTTCCACAAATACAAAAACCTAAGAATTTCTACAGCATAGCCAAGAACAAGCAGTGAGGCATTGGCCTCTACATGAATGCAAATAAAACAGTGTAAATGTTTTAAACAAAAAAAAGGGAGCTATCTCTACTAAATGACAAACCTTTAAAATTAATAAACCAATTCATTTACCTCAACAACACCTCAAATGAAAATGATGTCAATATACGCTTAGTGAAAGCATAGAATGCTATTAACAGGCTATTGGTCATAGGGAAATCTAATTTATCTGATAAAATAAAACAAGATTTCTTCCAAGCTTCAGCTGTGGCTACACTACTGTATGGATGCACCACATGGATGCAAGCAAAATGCATAGAGAAAAGGCTAGATGAGAACTACACAAGAATGCTGCACACTGTCTTGAATAAAACCTGGAAGCAGCACTCCATAAGAACAGCAGCTGTACGCCCACCTGCCTCACATCTCACAATGGGTACATGTTTATAGACCAGAATTTCACCAGGAATCCATTTCTGACTTCTAAATGGCCCGATGTCGGAAAGAATTTGATATTAGACTTTTGACATACGTAAAAGCACAAAAAAATTTACATCTAGAACCAGACTTTGGAGGAGTATTGACAGCAAATGGTAGTATCAAATGAAATGAATACATGGTTTGATTTTTGCTTTTAACAATAGAAGCATACGTCATGTACCTAATATTCATACTGGAATTCAACTTGGGCAACAAAAAAAGAATTTTTTTAAATTTTGATTTTCCAAATAGCAAAAGCAATGAATGAAATCACTTTAAAAAGATACCATATAGGTCCTTGTTTTAAATTATATATACACAAAAAGTAAATTTTATCTCAGTGCTTTCATATTTACAGGTGTACAAATATTTCAGTCATTTTGGGAATATTTTTTTTACCACATAATTAGGCTTTTTGGAAGGGTGTTACCTTAAAATCTGGTTATAAAAATTCAATTTTTTTTTTTAAATAGTTATAAAATATATTACTAAACCTTTCAATGAAGAGACAAAATGAAAAATTATAATATTTATGAAAACCATAGACATTTTATCTTAACATAAACTTGAGCTAAAAAACCATTTTAAGTATTGCACCACAAATTTGTACACACAAATTTTACCATTAATTTTTCAATAAAACTTTCAACTTCAAAACATCCAAAAAATTATAGAAATAATTTTTTTTTAAATATTTGCCTAAAAATCCAAAATTAAGAATATGTAAATGTCCAATCATATTAACAATCTTTAAAAATAACCAAAGTTTAACACAAGACCTAACGTGCTTATTTAAGTTTTTTTTCCCTGTACATTAGGGGGTGGAGGGTGGGTGCTTATGAAAAAATAAAATTTCCTTTACTTTCCACTAAATTCTTTTATACTTGACAAAAAGTTATAACAGCAATCCCAAAAATAGGTTCAAATGTCAACAAAAGTTTAACAACTCTTCTCACAGTAAAAATCTATCAATATTTAATCATTATAACTTATTTTTAATTGCAGAATTTCAACAAATCTTAATTTTTATCGTTTCAAATTGCAACAACAATCTTAACTGCTATTTCTAACGGTGATACTGAAAGCATGAGATATACTTGTGCATGGCAATACCTCCTTGGTTTGTCCAGTTTCACCAGCTAGCCAATGATTGTTTCCACAAGATTATTGGCTACTGGGTTTATTAGAAACTGTACAAGCCACAAAACAGCTCCACCTTTAAAAAAAAAAAAAAAAAAAAAAAAAAAAATGAACCCAAGAATACTACAGTATAGCAAATTTTATTGGTGACAATTTCTCTTCTGGTTTATTCTAGCAGGAGTGTGTGACACCTAGCAATTTGGACTTGGACACTGATCTCTCACCATTGTGATATGGACAGCCGACAAAAACTTGGCAAGTTTCCTATCCCATACTAACGGTCAGTTCTTAACTCTGCTGTGTATGTTGTTCTTGTGACCAACCACAGTAGGTAGGTGAGGAACCTAATCAAATAGTCAACGCAATTATCACCACCCTGTGCCAACGTTCATCTCCCTCAGAGCTGACCTATCTCCAAATGGTTTTTTGAATAGATGCTGTCTTGACTTCTAGAAAAGAAAATGTTTTCCTGTGCAGATCACCTAAATCTAAAGTACTCGAAAAAAAAAAAAAAAAAAAATGATACTCTTGTCAACTGAACTTTGATAGTACCAAAGACTTGAGTTTATTACAAACATTTAAAAAAAACAAAAAAAAACTTATCTACTAGAAATCCTATTTTATAATTAAAATTGACCTCCCGAACTCATTTAGCTATCCTTTTAATACTACTATACCCATATCTATATATCTACATAAAATGCCATGTCCACACAAGTACAGATTGGCTGAACCCCAGATGCATATAGACATGCAAGCCATTACATGCATTATTGCACCTAAACATGTGCAACACAGAGGCAAAAGAACTTATAGTATCACACTGGTATGCTACTCATTTTCAGACCTTTAACGTTCAAAATATATATTTCTAGATGACATTCTTGGCCACATTTGTCCATTATTATCTTACAACATCGAGGTACCCATGGTGTAATGGTTATTGTTGTTGGAAATGGACACGGCAACACAAGTTCAAATCCTGGACGAGACTGATTGCATTTACATAGCACTAAAAGGTATGAATCCAATTATTCTTCCTCCAGCTATGGGTAAATAGTAGGGCATACTAGGTTCTTCAGCCTTGGTGAGGCAACTAGTCTAGGAGAAGAAAAACTCTAAATTCAAACCTGTTAAACTCCGCTTAAAAATTGACCTTGTGTCGTATCCTGCCCAGGCAGAGGGGTTGGTAAATATGATTATCTCACAACAAGCAATGAATTGTTTTCATATAAATTGGCACTTTGCTTCTATGTGCTAATGGCGGTGTCAATAGGTGTTTTCTTTTAATTACCGATTCTTGTAAGTGTAAAGAAACAAGGCTAGATGACAAATTTAAGCTCCTTTTACAATATGAATATTTCTTACCAAAGAGTTCCCCCACTTTGCTTTGACAATTAAGACTAGAGCCCATTCCTCTCTATTCTGGACTGTTCTTCAAATAACGGAAAGAGTAAGTTATCACTTGATTATATCCAACAAATTAAGATCAAAACACGCAATTTCTTATTTTACTTCTACCCACAAAAAGCAACTGACTTATATAGCAATAAGATTAGCTCTCTGCACTTTCAAACCAGACCAGTCCTGTTTTAAACACTATATATAATTGGAAAAAAATTTATGGATTTAAATTTCAAATGAAAGAGGGACTCCAATTACAATATAAATACATCAAGACAAGGACTTTCCATCCAAGTAGACATTAGAAAATAAAAATTAGGGGAGATAATTCATGTAAGTAAAAGTTGTAAAGTTGGCGACCATAGGTGAGGGTGACCCAAAGGCTCCCTTTCTGATAGCTACTACACCAAAGTGTAGGGGAAGGCACTACTCCTTTCCCAGGATTGCTCCACTTTACCCTTGATCCATACCTTATAATGCTGAGTCTTAAGCAAGGAGGCATCAAGTACCATTTTTTTGAGTCTTTGGTATGACTTGACCAGGGATTGAACCCAGGTCTCCTGAGCCATTGGTGAACATCAGAAAATCAGATCATTTGAATGCTAAGCAAAAGAAAAGAAAAAGTCAAAAACCGTTTTTTTTTTGTTTTTTTTTAAATGGGCCAATCTGGTTCAGAAGTGCTTAGCTTTGATTGGCTAACCACTATCACAACTAACTTGTAAATTAGCTGTCAGTTACAGATGTCCTGACAAAATCCAAAAAAAAAAAAAAAACACAGAACAGGTCCCTGTGTTAGTCATCTTTAATGAAACATGCTTCAAAGAAGGACTGCTGCCCAAAATATGTCATTCCTCTAGATTATAATCTATATTATGATCAACGTTTTGTTGGTCCATCCTAAACTTCTACCAGAAGTGTAGTATCTGTGTCTAGGGATCAAAATCTCACTCCTCAGAACTACTGTCAATGATCAGACACACAAACCTATGACAATCTAAATCCAAATAAAGATTGAATTAATTAAAAAAAAAAAAAAAAAAGAAAAAAAAAAAAAAAAGTGAAAGCAAGGAGAAATTGTTGACTATTTTTAATGCCAACTTTTGTCAACCAAAATTTACTTTGATAGTGATATAATTGATGCCTGCCAACTGGAAAAATTAAGCTAATTAAAATTAGAATTTAAACTAATTAAAATTAAAATCAAAAATTAAACCGTAACTTAAAATCTTCCTTTAAGTAGCTTTTTAAAAAACAAGAAAATTGATAAAAAATACTAAATCTAATTACTTCACTTAATTCTGTAAAATAATATTTTTACTTAACTATTTCACTGTTGCGAGATTAATCTACTTCCTAGTGCTACGTGCAAATATAATTTAATCCTATACTAGGTCCAAAAGAAAACATCATTCAGAGCTATGAAAAATACAGCAGTAAAAGGGTTAAAATATTTGTTTAAAGCAATTGTCTTGTCAACAGTGACCCGAGTTCAAATCCCAGAGGAAGCTGATTTTGTTTCACTTCGTACTAATGCCCTTGGAAAAGGCATGAATTCATAGTTTTTTTATCACAGCTATTAGAAAATAGTAGGGTAGACTGGGTTCTATAGCCTTGGTAAAGCAACAGGTCTAGAGGGAAAATTCTGAATTCAAACCAGCTGTACTCTGCTGAAAAATCTACCTTACATCACACATCCTGCAGAAGGATGCCTCAATTAAAAAAAAAGAGAAGGTTTGGTTTGGTGGGTTTTATGGCATATCAACTTTTGTAGGTTATTTAACGCCAAATCCATTTTTATGTAAATAATCGGTTCTATTTCAAAGAATTCAGTTTAGCATAAGTACACAGTTAAATTGTCAAAAAGATTTCTATTTCAAACTATTCAAGCAGTTATATGTAACAATTCAGTTAAGTGTAAATACAGTTTTAATGTCAAAAAACAGTTCTATTTCAAATAATTTAGTTAAGCATAAGCACGCAGTTTAAATTTAAGTACGGTTTAATTGTGAAAAACATTTCTATTTCAAGCTATTCAGTTTAATCAAGCAATTCAGTTTAGCATAAGTATGCTGTTAGTCCTATTTAACCTATAGATAGGGCCCTATCAGGTGCTACCACTCCAGGCCAGAGTAGACCTGAGAGCTATGGCAATGAAGGGGTACTCCACATTCCCCAAAGCCCCAGCATTGCTGGAACCTCAACATCAGATTGTTTAGTGTCATACCCAGGATACCGGGGGGGGGGCTTACCCCTCTGCAGAGGTGCAGTCCGTGTATTCTACAGCCACAGCCGACTGGGCAAAAAAAAAAAAAAAAAAAAAGAGAAGCCCTGATCTAAATTATCTACATTCCTGTCGGGGGAAAAAATAGGCTTACAAAGTAGATTCAATTCATTTGGTGCATTGCACTTGGCAACAAATTTAACAGAGCATACGTTTGACCATAACTTTACAAATAAACATTTTTTGGCATTTCACAATTATAACACTACAATATACTATTGTTATATGAGGGGAGAGTACATCGTACAAGTGTTTAGAAGAGATTTTTTTTTATTCACTGATACTACTTAAAAATTTTAGAAGTATTTTTCAAATTTTAGGGCAGATATATATCAAACAAGAGAAACTTTTGGGAGGTGGGGATTAAAGTCACATCTCACCCTTATGCATTCAGTATATTTGGGAGAGTTGCTCTCCACAACAAAAGGGTTAAGTCTGAAATAATCAGAATCATTTTTAGTGTTGATCCGTGTTTTACCTAATCTTATAAGAACCTGAATTAAAAAAAAGAAAAAAAGTTTCTGTGAATAGAAATTACATTATAAAGAGTGAGAAGCCCTAGTGGTCTTAAAAAATTTCTTTTAAAATACTTTCAAGCATTTTCTTTCTTCCATGAAATTTGTAAAATGCAAATAAAATAAAAATAATCTTCTGACTCAAGACTCAAGATCAGTTTGCCACTCTAATCTAGATACCCAAGAAGAAGAACAGCTGAAAGAAAGAAGTTGGGTGAATCAGCAGAAAGCAATAAAGTCCCCATTTTCAACAGATTAAATCTTAATGTCATTTTTGCATCGAGGGAGTTGGGGAGGATGAGGGGTGAATAATATCACACAACAAAACACCCTAGTCCTGAAACTGGGAGCATTTTGAGATTTCTGGGCAGCGTATTTCAAGTGGGTCTACATATACAGGTACACTGTTTCATTTTTGTCAGACTACCTAAAGGCAAGATAATGGAATCATCCATTTCCTATGAATAGTCAATCCTTAGACAGAAGGGAATAAGACTTGTGAATGCCACCTGTCAAGTACTGATTGTTCATTCACTGTATCTTGTGTAGTAAAACCTATTTTCTTATCAAATTAATTAATGTGTTTTCCTTCTTTCATCTGTTAACTCAAACATATGAGTTACAACAGTTGGTGATGAGCGATTCACAAGATCCATGTTTATTTGGAGGGGGAGTTAAGAAAAATATTAGTCAAGAAGGAAGATTTTAAATTGGTCATATTGGAGCTGATGAAATAGCTAAAAGGAATTGTTTCTTCAACTTCTTCAAGAACAACAATTTAAAATATTGGCGCTATGCAGTAAAAGACTGATGAAAATTCATTTACATTTTCCAAGAACGTCATTTTAGATGCAATATCCAAGTTTGTGCCTGACCTAGATGAAGAAATAACATTTTCTTTGTATTATCATAGATATGCTGATATATTCAAAAATAATTGTCTTAGTTGAAGCAATAAATAAAAGGTCTGGTTGCTATTAAGGGAACTGAATGTAGCAGAATATACAAAATTTGTAAATCATATTACCAAGGAAACCTGGTGAGTTATCTTTTGATAATACTGTTTCCTTGTCATCCAAGGTATTTGAACAAAAGACATCTTTGTTCCAGAGATGGTGGAAATGTAGGAACCTCAAAGAAGGATGAACAAGATTTTACTACTTTTGCAAACCACGGGTGAAAAGTTTAAATCATTCAAGTTATCAGCTGATAATTTCAAGTGTTTAATTTTGGCTCAGGGATTGACATCAGCTAAAAACGCTGAAATATGACGAAGGATATTAAATAAATTAGAATACAAACCAAATCTAATCTTTTAACAGATTGCAGAAGAATGCCAAAGAACTATTGATTAACGACAGGATTGAAGAAAACGGAGTTTCACACATTTAACATGTACATAAAAAAAATCAAAAGGGTAGAAAAATGTTTCAACTGCTAACCGTTGCTTTGCTTGTGGAAAGTTACATTTTATAAGGAATTGTCCTTATAAAAATAAAAAATGCTTTAAATGTCACAAAGTTGGTCATAAAAGTTTACATTGCAGAGGAAAATTTTTTTTTTTAAAGTTCAAAAAACAAAAAATTCTATGAATTGTGCAAATGTAAAGAATGATTTCCAAATAAGGAAATATGTGCAAGATAAAATGTTTAACAAAAATGAATTTCAACTCAAGACAAGAGCCAATGCGAGTAAAATTAGCACATCTAATTGGGGGAGGATCAGTAAACACACTTTATCTCTGACAAAAAGAAAACTGCAAATGGTATGACTGGACAATAATTATTTTTTAAAAAGGAAGTTTTTTTTCTAACTTACGTTTTAACGGCAAAATAAAAAAGTAAAAACATTTGTTATGAATAATACTAATAATTTGTCACTGACTGGATGAACATTTTGACCTTTGGAATATGCCAATAAATTCAGTTTGTAAAAAAGTGGAGGGTTTTTCTAATACAGAAAAAAAAAAATCTAAAAAATATATTTCCAGAAGTTTTTTCTGATGATTTAGGAAGACGTAAAAAATATCTGCTAAATTTGAAATGAAAAACATACCAGTATTAAATAAAAAAAATTAAAAAAAAAAAAAAAGTACTATTCGCAGCATTAAACGAAATACACAGGGAATTAGATCGTCTGGAAAATATGGGGGTAACATCAAAAGGTGAATGCAGTAACTGGGCCTCCCCAGTAGTTTAAGTTAAAAAGCTGTTAAAAGAGATATGCATATGTTTGGAGAGTTTTTCCACAGGTTGAATACCTTTAAAATTTATTACCTTCTTCCTAGTCCACAAGAGATTTTTGCAAGGCTCAATAATAGAAAAATTTTCTTGAAGCTTGATTTAAGCAACACATATTTGCAAATCCTGGTAGAATGCGAATGTCTAAAACTTCTAACCATTAATACTCTTAAAGGACTTTATAGATTTAATAGGTTACTTTTCAGGATTAAGGTTAGGCTTGGAATATTTCAATAAGTAATGAAGATAATGTTATCTGGATTTGAATTTGCTACTGCTTATTTGGACAACATTTTGATAAAAAGGGGAAATAAAAAACACAGCCAGCACATATTGGAAATATTCAAAAGAATATACGAATATGAATTTAAACTAAGACAAAAAATGCAATTATTTTTCTGACAAAAGTAAAATATTTGAGACAAATCATTGATGAAAATGGTAGGAATCCAGATCCCAACAGAGCAGGGGCTATTAAAAAAAAAACATGTCAGCTCCAGAACATATAAGTTCTTTGAAGGGTTTTTTTTTTTTTTTTTAGGCTTAGCTAATTATGTGTTAGTTCCCAACATGCATTTTTTGCAAGCACCACTAAATAAGATGCCAGATAGATTGACAGATGAATGTAAAAAAGTATTTGAAAAAATAAAAGATATCTTGATGTCGGACTTGTTTTTGATGCACTATGACCCCAAGCGAGAAATAATCATAGCCAGCGATGCCAGTGTGTATGGCGTAGATGCTATCATCCTGCATAAAAATAAAGATAGATCATTAAAACCAACAGCACATACGTCAAGAACGTTGTTACTCGCAGAAAAGAATTATATTCAAATAGAGAAGGAAAGTCTTGCATTTATATTCATTCATGCTACGAAAATTTCACAAATTCATCCGCAGCAGATTTACCCTGCAAACTGACTACAGACCATTATGATCCATTTGTGGCTAAAAATGATCTGCTGGCTCATACAGCTAATTGACGACAATGATTGGGAACCATTTTACTCAATTATGATTTCAAAATAGAACTAAGGCGCATTGATAGTCTATCAAGGCTGATCCCTAAATATTGTGAACCTCTCAAGGATATGGTAACTGCTGCTTTACAAGTGGAGAACAAAGTAAAAAATAACCTATGCAATACCATACAGGATCTACTAGTAATACTGGATGGAATTAAGAGTTGAGTGCAGGACAATACTTTTATCAAGGAAGTAAAAGATTACAAAATAAAAATAAAATCAGATAATGTACGAGGATCATTAAATAAGTTTCCAGACTTTTTTCGTATGAGCACTTTTATTGATACTACACACATGAAACTCTAGTCCCCTTCTAAGTAATCTCCTCTGGCTGCAATGCATTTGTTGTACCGTTCCAACAACTTCTGGAAGACCCCATGGAAGTCCTCTTGTGTGAGCGTGTCAACGACCTTCATCACAGCCTCTTTCATCTCATCAATTGTCTCATTAAGACAGCCACTGAGCTTAGGGAATAACCAAAAGTCACAGGGAGCAAGGTCTGGACTATTGGGAGGCTGAGGAACTGTCTTGATGCCCATCTTGGTCAAATAGTCTGTGACAAGGATGGAGTTGTGGACTGGTGCATTGTCCTGGGGGAAATGCCACTGACCCGATTTGAAGATTGCTGGCCTCTTCCTGAACTCCTTTAAAACCTCAACATAGTAACCATAACCCTTTGGCCAATCAAATTTGGTGTATTGACTTCCTTGAATCTCTTATGCCACTCAAAAACTGATGCTCGATTCATGCCAAATGGTCGAAAAGCAGTCTGATGCATTCCATACGTTTCTGTGGCATTTTTTCCAAGTTTAAAACAGAATTTTATTGCATATCATTCTTCTAAAGTGTCCTCACATCCAGATTGCATTTTTGAAATTCACCAGCTGTGACAATCAGGCTTTAGTAGGGTGTATTCCAATTGCATTTTTTCGTAGGCTTAATCGTATTTTCGCCGTGACTATTCGGTGATCGGTGGACACACCCTCAAAAGAGGAGTATGCCTCGCAATTCAATGCACTATTTTTCCATTTCTTGTTTATAAGGACGTAGTCTATCTGAGCTTTAATATTGTTTGCGTACGTGTATGTCCATAGTTTGCCCTCTCTTTTTTGGTAGTTTGTATTGAGGCATGCTAATCTATTTTCTATCATGAAATCTGTTAGATGTTGCCCATTCCTATTTGACGTGTTGTGGAGGCTGTATTTGTTGTTTCCGTTTTTCCCGATTTGGGCATTCATGTCTCCGCCAATGACTAACATATTGTGTTTCGGGATGCTATGCACTAATGAGGATAACTCATCGTAGAAGGTGACTAGTTCATTTTCTTCACTAACATTGGTGGGGCTGTAGCATGAGATGATTGTTGCTCTGGGGTTTCCGTTAAATGTATCTGCCATCATTCTAGGTTGTATTTTCTCAATGCTATTAAGCGTTTTTAATGCTCTAGGTCCTATAAGTAATCCTACCCCTCCTACTGCGGCGTTGACAGAGTTTTTCCATGCGGATACAGTGGTGAGCAACCAGCCATTGCCAGTTTCGTGATATTTGATATCTTCTGTGTGCGTGTATCTGTGTTCTTGTAAAACGCCAAACGAACAGCGACCACCAAACACTATAACTGGGCCCTATTAAACAACAAAGATATAAGAGATAAATACGTATTAGAATTAAGAAACAGATTCGAAACACTACAAGAAAAGACGGAAAAAAGTACACCAAACGACGAATATGAACATTTCGTCAATGCACACCTCGAGGCAGCAGCAAAATACATTCCAACAAAAATTAAAACTAAACATAGAGTCCCATGGGAAACTTTAGCTGTGAGAGAAAAACGTGCACTAGTGAAAACAGCCTGCAAAAACTATCGAAAAAACCCAACAAACACAAATGCCTTAAAACTAAAAACGGCACAATATCAATTAGCAGGCATATATATAAAGGAACAGACAGAATACATTCAAAATCAGATAGATAGGATTAGAGACTCGGTGGAAGATAGACAATCTAGAATAGCCTGGCAAACAATAAACGAAGTGAGCAGAAGAAAGAACACAGCCAAAGCAAAACTTAAAGCAGCAAACCAACAAGAAAGAATAAAACTGTGGAAACAGCACTTCGAAAACTTACTTGGAAACCCACCAAAAATAACGCATGAACCAATCACCAGAATAATTAGCAAACAATTAGACATTAAACTAG
This sequence comes from Sepioteuthis lessoniana, assembly GCA_963585895.1. Taxonomy (NCBI): domain Eukaryota; kingdom Metazoa; phylum Mollusca; class Cephalopoda; order Myopsida; family Loliginidae; genus Sepioteuthis; species Sepioteuthis lessoniana. The sequence goes on along the minus strand of CAUZXS010005181.1, from coordinate 48,626 downwards.
GACCGTTCACACAAGAAGAACTCGACTTACTCCTCTGCAGAGAAGCAGTTGGTGTATTCTACAGCCCTAGCTGACTGAGCAAACTGAAGTTAGAATGAAAGAAATACTGATTGATGATGGTTGACAATGCTGTTTCTAATAAACTCAAGACATTATTATTATTATAATTATTCATCAATGTATTCTGCTAAGTAACCTTATTTTGATTGTGGTCACAAGATTGTATCCCCCCCCCGCCACCGGGTTTTCTTGAGTTGTTAGAGTCAGTACAAATTTGAGAATAAACACTAACACATTTCCCCCAAAGTTCAATAGAGAACCTTGCCATTTACTCATTACTGTAGAATGTCTTAATAGTTGCAATAAAAAGCAAGTGAAATTAAGATGAAAGAAATACAAGACAAAAATTAAGAATAATGTAGAGGTGCAGGAGACCAGGGTTCAATCCCAGGTCGAGTCATGCCAAAGACTCAAAAAATGGTACTTGATACCACCTTGCTTAACACTCAGCATTAGAAGGAAAGGATCAAGGGTAAAATGGAACAATCGAGGGAATGGAGTAGTGCCGTCCCCTACACCTTGGTGTAGTAGCTTAGCTATTGAACAAGGAGCCTTCGGATTACCCTCGACTACTGTCGCTAACTTTACTCTTGGACACGACAAACAAAGTTCAAATAGTGGACACTAATACCCTTAGAAAAGGCATGAATCCATCTCTTTTCCGTCCAGTTTTAGGAAAAGTGCAAAAAGGGCTCTTGGTACAACTACCTTCTAGAGAAAAATAATTCAACTCAAACCAGTAGTACCCCACATAAAAAGTGACCTTGCATCACATCTTGACAGTGACAGAAGGGTTGACATACATAGGATTGGTTACATGTAATCCTAGGAGATCTATACAAGAAGGAAATTAAGGAAAGGTGATGGCAGATGGCTTTTTGACAGAAACCATCTCGCTTGTTCAGCTCCAAAATAACAAGTAAATAATCTGATTTCCTCCAGGCAGAAGGGGGCGGGAGAGAAATTCATCAAAATTAACAATTGATATAATAAAAAGAAAAACAACTTTTCACAGCAGAAATCCCTTTCCAGATTCCAGTTAACAATATTTTTACTATTACTAAACCAATTTCACAGTAGATTCTGATATTCTAAGACTTGTCGTGACCATTCCTTTCTTTCATTGTAAAATGGACTTATAAGTCCTGTTCATATTAACTATTCATATAAGCTGAATGAAGCTTAAATAAGGTTTTTCTCTGCTTCGTGCCTTCTATTCATTACACTCCTATACATCAATCCTTATAAATGAGTTTATTTTGAAGATATTCATTTTTTTTTCAAATCTTTACCCACGTTCTTCCTGTCGTGTTCCCCCATTAGAAATCTGTTTGTGCATGTGCTACCAAGCAGAATATACACCAATCATAACAAATAACATTTTGGAAATATTCATTTTTCTTCTTTTTTTTTTTTTTGTCTTTCAAAACTTGGCAGGGTTAGAGTCGTAAATAGCTAATTTTCTGTGGATCCCCTCTCCCTCACTCCCAGTTACCAACAGTGTCTCCCCTCATAGTGATGGTTAGAGTGAAGGTAATTAAAAACTAGGATAAATCTGAAGGTTCAAGTTGGTGACCTTAGTCGAGAGTGACCCAAAGGCTCCCTTTTCAATAGCTACTATACCGAGGTGTAGGTGAGGGTGCTACTCCATTCCCTGGATTGCTCCACTTTATCCTTGATCCTTACCTTATAATGTTAAGTGTTAAGCAAGGCACCATCAAGTACCATTTTTAAGTCTTTGGTATGACTCAACCCGTGATTGAGCCCCGGTTTGCCAGACCATTGGAGAACACTCTACTCAACAGCCTGGTGAAGGTTCAAAATACATCAAAATCCACAAGAAAAAAAAAAAACAAAAACAATTTAATCTCTTAAGGGGAAACTGCTGTGATAGTAAAAATTTACTCAATTTCTAATCAGGAACCAGAGACAACAAAAAAAATGTTCAAGTCTATGTTACTAGACCACCCTTTAACTTAATCAGTTTTCATTCTAACAGCACAATGAAGATAACTGATACTTCTATTTGGGAAAGAGTGAAATATTTTAATTAGCTTTTCATTTGTTATATTGAGAATTTGGATGACTGATTTTAATGGCATGCTAACCCATGTAGGGTCATTTCATGCCAAGAGGTTAGGGTATTGCATACATTGTATGTTTATATTTACATTTTTTTTTTAATGTGTTTTAAGTTTTTTTTTCTTTCAAATAGTTATATGACATCAAATATTCCTATCTAATACAAATAATTTGTAAACAGATCTTTATTTGACCAATAGATTGGAACCTTACAGATACTACCATTCTGGGTCAAGAGTGGACCTAGAAAAGATGCAATTTAGTGTCATAACTTTTTTTTTGGGGGGGGGGATATCTCTACAGGGAATACAGTCATCATATTCATGTTCCACCAACAGAGCGAGATAAACAGAGTTAGTCACATACCTACTATATATATATATATATATATATATATAAAAAACACAATTGGAAATTTTTGTAGTATATAAATAACTGTAAATAATTCAAATAGGCCAAACCATTTTGGTAAACAGAGAAAGTAAGGCAGTTGAATAGCTTTATAACCATTTCAAATAAAGACTCTTTATACATAACTAATGAACACTTCTCATTTGTAAGTAGTAAAAATACATCTTCCTTGTTTCTATCTTTAAAAAAGAAGAAAAAAAAAAAAAAAGCTACAAAAAAGTCATTTGGTAGGTTTAAACAAAGACTTCTATTTTCTTTTTAAATAAAATCTTGGATGACAGTTATACTTTGGAATGGAAAATTCTCCAACATGCCTCAAGAAAGACTGGAAATTACTACACCTTGCACCAGCAGGATGATACTATTGCAATGGTGAGGTGCAGTCAATGTCTTCAAGTATTTCAAATCTTTGAATATCCTTTGCTCGCTTCTAAAGGACCCACAAACTAAAAACAACAAAAACTTGGTAGTTTATAGACCAATAAATAAATTTAAAAAATAGAGTACTTGTCCAGAATATGCCGCTGAGAAAAGGTTTGCAATAATAAAAGAAATTCATTTAGGAACATAATACTTACTTACAATCTTCATAATAGTTTCAACCACCATTTTTTTTTTTATTTACATTAGCATCATTTGTTTTTGTTTAACAAATTCCAAGTCTTATTGGTAACAAATTATAAATTCTATAAAACACACACACAAGTCATCCACAGACAGACTGTTTCATTGTATCACAACTCTTCAGTGTGGTTAGACATGGGAGATGCTTCAAGCTGGGATCAAAACTCAGCTGACTTTACGTCAATCAGATCTCTTACTCCAGATCATCGTCATTCTCTGTAAGTGAAAGAATTTTTTATGCATCCCCCCCATATACGTTATCGGCAACCAGGAATGCTCAATTCTTGAGAAGAGCTATTGCCCAATTCTTGAGAAGAGCTATTGCCCAATTCAAAATTATATCATGTTCATTACATGATTACTTTTAATGGCATGATAACCTGTCTAGGGTTTTGGATGCCTACATATTAGAAAAATTACATTCATTGTACATTAATATTTACACTTTTTGTGTAGTTGTTTAAGTGTTTTTGGCATATGGTTCAATCAAATACAAAGAATATTAAACAGACCTATTTGACCAATATATACCACTAACAGGTACTACCACTCAAGGTCAGTTGAGCTGGGAGTAATGGCAATGAAGAGGTACTCTATACTCCCCAGATCTCCAAAACTGGAGCTTCACCATCAGATACAGTTCAGTTTCATACCTGGGACACCCCTTTCCCCCCCCAATTGGGGAGTGGAAGGTCTTCCCCCACCACAGGGGATGCAGTCAGCATATTCTAAGCCCCACCGACAGGGTTAAAATAATTTGAGACTTTAGACTCAACGTTCCATAAATAAATGAAGAAAATGACAAACTTACTCTTGTCTGGATGGTGAATGTATTATGCTTCCATATAATCTTTGGATATTACTGAAGACAATTCTGTAGCACCATATTCTAGACAAGTACTTAAGAAAAAAAGAAATGAAGATTATATTTAACAAACAAGTTTACTTTTGTTTTTTTTTAAATCGAGTTCTTTTCACAGTGTATAATAAACTTGTAACATTTAATAAGCAAAGTGGTGGGAAAAGCAAGAAATAAATTAGAAAATTGTCACACTTGCATATATATAATTATTCATATCTATCCATTCTGAGCTGCTATAATGTTTGCGCAAATCTGTGGGTTGCTAAGACAGCAAGGAAGGAAATGAATATATCTATTAACTATATCAAAAGTTTTTTTAAAAAAAAATCAAAACCAAGTCTTTATAATCTGCACATAAATTCAAATTTTGCAATATTCTAGTAACATAAAGCACAATTCAGCAGCTCAGGATACTTTAGCCAAGACGCAGAGCTCGCCTGATACTCTTCAATTGCTACTCCCTGGATTTGCCGATGTCATGAAGATGACGAACCACAATGGACTGCAAGATGCTGAGCTCGCCTGATACTCCTAGAGTGCTACTCACTGGATTTACCAAGGTTGTGAAGATGACGAACCACACTGGACTGCGAGATGCTGAGCTCACCTGATACTCTTGAGATTTGATTATGTATTAGCACACAACTTCAGAATCCACTTTTAGGCCAACATGACCTAGTCTTAAAGCCAAGGTTCTGGCAAACCAAGTGAAATTTCTTCAACCATCTGGTTATTGCACTGTGATCAACTATGACTTCAACTTAAATGCTATGTTTTTTTTATGCTTCTGCAGTGTTATGGCCCAGTTCAAACTCAAAGCATAAGTTCCCAAATTAAATTATGTTGCACTATTATTTGTGCACCTTCCAAATTACAGATGGGGTGAAGCAATGCATGTCTTAGTGTACCAACTACCAATGCTATCAACTACAGTGGGTACCTTCCCCAGCTTAAAATGCTATGATCATCTGATAAGTGCCACAAACTAGCATGTACTAAAATACTGCAAGACTTTTCACCTCATCCCAAATAGAACACAATCTGATCCTAAGAAAAAGTGATATTTCATATGTAAATGATCATTTCTTATAGGTATTATGCTAGTCCTACAAGGTACACAGTAAAATGGTTACCTTCAGAGGAAATGGAAAAGTTCAAATCCTAGATGAGAGTTAGCATTTCATTTCACACCATTATACCACACATGGAAAGAGAGATTCATAGAGATGGGTTCTCTAAATATAATCAGCAGGAAACCATGCCGCAGAAAAGACATAATCAGGATTCAGATTTACAAAGTTAAAAAGAGAAAAAAAAAATTTAAAAAAAAAAAAAAATTCATGGCTTACTAAACTGATTATTTACATATAATTAAAAACTTCTAAAAAAGTTTAAAGCGGTATCGTTGGTTGGAGATTTGACTCATTTTGGTCAAAGAAAACTAAATGCAGTACAAGAAAAATAATCTTTTGTTTAATTTCATGCAGATTATATTTGAACATATGATGGTTAGAGTGTTTGCCAATGGCCCGGAAGACCTAGGTTCAATCCCAGGTCGAGTCATACCAAAGACTCAAAAAAAATGGTACTTGAGGCCTCCTTGCTTAACACTCAGCAATATAAGAGGGTAAAGTGGAGCAGTATAGGGAAAGGAGTAGTGCCCTTCCCAACACCTCAGTGTAGTAGCTATTGAAAATGGAGCCTTTGAGTCACCCTTGACTAAGATCACCAACAATTTTTTTTACTTCAATGGCACCAGCAAACAAGAATGTCTTCATTCACACTATTATGTTATCGAGGTTACTTAGTGTGTCATGTGTAGGTCACAATGTAAAGTTTTTACGAAGTGCTTTGTATTTGCACACCACTGACTTTGCTTCCACTGTGCTCAAAGTTGGTCGACTCTCACTGTCCAGTGTTGCAGGCATACTTAGTTCAAGTTTGGCACAAAGTCCTTCGCTAAGTGCCTCTCAGTGCACACATTACATAACAGTTCTTCAAAGCTGGAGATGGAAAATGATTAAATAAATCGCATTCTTGCTTTGTTACAATTAACGACCAAAAGAAAAAATGTTTAAAATCAAAAAATCTTGAATATCACTCGTTCTCCCACCAATTTCTCAAAAGGAAGTTTTTCTCAGAATAATACAGAGTGGAACGATAAAATTGTCGCCCTAGAAAAGACATGATTCCATTTCCGTTTAATGAAAACCGGTTTTCTTTTTTTGTTGCAGACCATCTACTAGTTGGCCAGTTGTGTACAAATCCCAAGAGCAGTAGGAGCCTTCTATCATGTCTGAAAGTGACACAATGTTCAACGAGAGAGATCGGAGATGCGCCGCTGTACAACACATGCTCTCGACAGATCCAAGTTATGACAACAGGACCATTGCCAGCACCCTCAAAATGCAAATCCGGACGATTCAACGCTTGAGGGCACAGCTCAACGCATCAGACAACACTTTAGAGGTGGTGGAGCGGAAGCCCAAGGCTGAGGACACTGTCAGGAAGACCCAGACCAAGGACTTCATCAAAAAGGTCCCAGCAATCATTGATGAAACTCTCCAGCGGCCTATTCGGCAGATTGCCAGAGATTTAGGCATCTCACACACAACTGTGAATGCATGTGTGAAGGAGGACTTGAAGTGTAGGTCCTACAGGCACCAGACAAGCCAGATCTTGACTGAGAAGACAAAGAACCTCAGGCTAATCAAGTCCATCAGGTTGCTCAACAAACTGAAGCATCCCAAGAAACCAAACATGCTCTGGTTCTTTTCAGACAAAAAGAACTTCTGGCAGGACCAGATGCACAACAGCCAGAACCATCGCTGGATTGCCACGAATAACAAGGACATGCCCAGGGTGATGAAAAGAAAGTTTCCGGCTACGGTTATGGTCTTTGATGTGGTTTCAAGTGAGGGCCACATCATGCCACCTCGCATCTTCAAAGTCGGCTTGAAAGTCAACACCAAAGTGTAGCTGAATGTGCTGAAGACTGTGGTGATCCCCTGATGCAATCAGGTGGCTGGTGGCAGACCCTGGGTGTGGCAGCAGGACTCCAAGTCCAAAGAGACCCAGGCTTGGCTTCAGAAGGAGTGCTACGACTTTGTAGCCTTCTCTCACTGCCCCCCTCCTTCCCCTGACCTGAACCCGCTGGACTACTTCGTTTGGTCCATACGTTGAGAACATCACCAACCTGACCTCCCACAACACCAAAGCCAGCCTGATCACCACCATCTGCTGAGTACTCGCCGAGCTCCCGCCAGCGCTTGTGGAAAAGGCATGCTCCCAGTTCCGGATCCGTATTGAGGTGGTGATTGAGGCTGAAGGTGGCTACATTGAATAGATGTCAGCACTACTACATAATCAAGTTACCTGAATTGATTTTTTCAATAAAAGTTTAAAAATAAAGCTGTAGTGTTGTTTTCTTTAGGACGACAATTTTATCGTTCCACCCAGTACTAATTTCATTCCTTAAGGAATGATGAGGACCCTTGGAACTAAGATGTTAATTATTTTATAAGCCTCTCAAGCAGAAAGCCTGAAAAGTGATGAACAGAAGGGATTTTTTTTTAGAAATATTTTTGAGTCTTAAAGGCTGTTGGATTTCAAACATATAATAATAATAATAATAATAGTGGTGTAAGAGTTATCATGGAGGAAATGGACATGGGGATCAGTTCAAATCCTGTAGTAAAAACTGGGCTCTTTAACTTTGGCATGGCAACTGCCTAGAAGGAAAAATCAATTTAAAGTTGTAAAAATCTGCTAATGGTAAAAAAAAAAAAAAAAAAAAAGTAAGGATCAAGGGTAAAATAGAGCAATCCAGGGAATGGAGTAGCACCCTCCCCTGCACCATGATGTAGTAGCTATTGAAAAGGAAGCCTTCAGGTTACCCCCGACTAAGGTCACCAGCTTTACTTACTTTACTATTATAAACATCTTCATATCTTGAGTTCTTACTCAGCATAGACGAGTACTTTAGATAGTATGCAAATGTTCTTAAGTACTTTTTTTTTTATTCAGGAAATAAATGCGTTATTTTAAAGAGAAAGTAGCTATTTTCATTCAAGTGAAACACGGACAGGAAATGGAATAATTGTAAAGGCAAAACCAGCAGCACAAAAACCATCATCAACACAGTAAATCTGAACTTGTTACACTCTAGAAAACCTTCATTTCTTAGGAATTCAATTACACTAAGTTACTGGTTAAACCATCTTAACAAATCAAGTTATTATTGGTAGAAATTAGAGATAAATTGAATGGATTGATTGATTTTAACAGCATATCAACCCATCTAGGGTTATTTTATGCATAGAAGTTAGAGAATCATATTCTTTATACATCTATATTTACATTTTTAAGAGGTTTTTGTACTATTATACAATATCAAGTATTCCAATTTTGCACATAATTTTATGGTTTTAAGTATTCCTATATAATACTAATAATTACAGGACTTCAAGTAATTATTTCTATTTAATAAGTCATTTGTTTGCGCACAGTTATATGGCTTCAAGTAGCCAATAATAATCGTTAAACAAGTATAAATTCAAGCAACTATTCTTAAAACAATTTAGTTATTATTTCAATAGAATACAAATAGATTTTCCAACAAATCTATCTGACCCAGAGATGGGGGGGGCAACGGGTACTATCATTCCAGATTACAGTGAACCAGGAAATAATGAAGAGGTACCCTACACTTGCCAGAGCTCCAAAACTGGAGTATCACTATGCAGTTTAGGTTATATTATTTGGTTAAACAGCATATCAACCCTTGATGGTTATTTAATGCCAAATCCTGTTTATACTAGTATGAGCTTTAAAAGAACAGTTGGTTGGTAATTTTATTTTTAAATGCGTTAGGGCTCATTTGTTTGCACACAGTTAAATAGTTTCAAGCATGGCTATTTATTGTTTGCACACAGTTAAATGGTTTCAAGCATAATAAATGATAGTTCCATCTTTGGGTCTAATAGAACTGTTCTAACTAGTACTATCACTCCACTCAGTGGACCTGGGAGTAATGGCAATGAAGGGCGAGTCCACATTCCTCAGAGCTCTAGGATTCGAGTTTCATCATCAGATGCAGTATAGTGTTATAACCAGAACATTCATTTTTGGGGAGTTGGATCTTACCCCCTCTGTAGAGGGCAAATGCAGCTTAGTTTCATACCCAGGACACCAGAGTGATGATAAATTTGGTTTAAACGACATGTCAACCCGTCAAGGGTTATGACATGGTTAGGGGTTAGTGAATCATGTTCATTATACATTTCTATTTTTTTGTAAAGTTGTTTTTTAGAGTTACTTTTATATGATATCAAGTCGTTAAAAATCTGATATAAATAATTTGCATAAAGTTATATGCATTCACGTTTTATGGTTTTAACTTTTTCTTAAATAAAGTAAAAGAGCTTTTTATGTTATGTTGTCCTTTGCTTAATAAAAAAAAAAGCAAACAAACACCAATATGCTCAGAAAGAACAAAAACATAATGAACAACTAAAATATATTCAAGGTCAAATCAATAAAACTAGAAATTCTGTAGAAGATAAACAATTACAAATCGTAGACAGTAAATGAAGTTAACAGTAGGAAAAACACCTCAAAATCAAAACTAAAAGCTGCCAGTCAAGAAGATTTCAAAAGTGGAAAGAACATTTCAAAAATCTACTTTGAAACCCTTCTATAATCACATAAACCTACTCAGACACTTTAAAGAGTATGATCTTAATGCAGATCTAAATACAATCAAAAGTAGAAAGTTACAAGCCTTGACAAAATACCTCCTGAAATATGGGACACAAGCAAATTTGATGACAAATGTCTTTGATTATACAACATTGTATGTAAATGAAACAATACAGAAATCGAAGAAAGGTTACATCCTCCCTTTCTCGAAAAAAGCCAACTTCAGAATCACAAAGAACTAAAAAGCCAACCTCAGAATCACAAAGAACTAAAAAGCCAACCTCAGAATCGCAAAGAACTAAAAAGCCAACCTCAGAATCACAAAGAACTAAAAAGGGATAACTCTTACAACCATAGCTATTAAGATTTACAATGCCCAGCAACTCAATCATATCTGACCTGAAGAAGAGAAAATTCTTGGGAAACATCAGAATGATAGTTGTCTAAATTTTGTGGAAATAACAATAAAGATGAAGATAATAGTCCAAAAACCCTTAATGATAAAAAACATCAGAATGGATTTCAGAAAAATCAATCCACAACTTCTCAGATTCAGACTATCCATCTAATCATTGAAAGAGTACATGCAAAAAATCTTGAGGCAACACTTTAATTTTAGATTTCTCCAAGGCATTTGATTCTATACACAGAGAAAAGATGGAGCAAATACTAATGGTTTTCTAACTCAATGGTAACATTTCGTTGTTCTTTGACATTGTTGCAGGAGTCATGCAAGGAAATACATCAGAGCCATATCTCTCTATAACTTGCCTAAATTACATGAAAATCAATAGATCTAATGAAAGAAAATAGTTTCACAGTAAAAAAAGACAAGAAGCAGACAATATCCTGCAGAAACGATCACAGATGCAGACTACACAGATGATCTAGTGTTTCTCATAAATACCTGACCAAAACGAATTTCTGCTGCATGGCCTGTATGCGAACTCAGATAAAAGAATTCATGTGTTTTAAACAAGATGGAACCATCTTCACTATAAACAGCAAGCTTCTGAAATTAGAAGACCAATTTACTTCAGTAGCAACATTTTATCTACAGAAAGTGATGTCAATATATGCACAAGAAAGGCATGAAGAGGTTATCAATCAAATGGAAATTTGATCTCTCAAAATAAAATGAGAATTCTTTCAAGCCATGTCAATACTTCCGTATAGTTGAACCACATGGACTTTAACAAAATACTAGGAGAAAAAGCCAGATGGTAACTACATAGGGAGGTTGAACAAATCCTGGAAGCAGCATCCTACAAAACTGCAGTTATAAAGTCACTTTCTTCACCCAAGAAAGGCAAGACATGCAGGAGAAACAAATTCATAAGCAATGTTTTCTTGTAAACACCAACATATGGACACACCAGTATTGGCTGACCAACAAAAACTTACATCAGCTCTGTGCAAACACTGGATGCTGCATAGAGAATGTGACAACAGTGACAGATGGCAAGAGAGAGTCAAGGAAATCTGTCCTATCAACATGACTAGAAGTAGTTATTTCTATTTGATAATAATTTGTTTGCACAAAGCTATATACTTTCATAGGCCATCATCAGAAATTACTTGCATGTATAAAGAGAGTTTTTAAAAGAGTTTTTTTAGGTTTTTATAACCTTACAAAATTACGTAAATGCTGAGTTGGATATATTATCAGGAAACTTGAAAGGACCTTAATAAAACTATATAAAGAAAATGTGTCTTTATAATTTAATCAAACATGCTTAAATATATATAAGGATTTGGCATTAAATAACCTATGAAGGTTGATATGCCATAAAAACCAACCAACCCCTTAGAAGTCAGCATATACTAAACCAACCAACAGGAAGGTCAATAGATTTTCACAGAATCTTGGTAATTTTTGTGTGAAACAGATTCCATAGGGATATATACATGTTTAGTTTTGTTTATTTAATGGCATACCAAACTTTGTGGTTTACCTAATACCAAGGTCATTTTTGTAAAACAGAAGTGGCACTATTTAAACAACAGCTGAAGGGATAGAGCAATTCATGCCTTTCTCAAGGGTATTAATCTGAAAGTGGAAGTAATAGCATGACTGGATTTTGAACTCACTTATTACATCACAGTCCACCACCTAAGCTACTATGCCAGCCACAGGAGATTCGCCTGAATACATATGTTATACAGAGCAAGATATCAAGAGAGTAACATCTGACGATAGACAACTGCTAGAAACTCCAACATAATTGCCCAAATGACAGACACACAGGAAAATTGCAGCATTATTTTATGCATTGTTTCATTTACAATACATACAACATCATGTCGTGCCGCCAGCACGGATATCCCTGACCCTCTCTCGCAGCTTCTCCCTATTATTCATTGCCTCAGGCAGGTCTTCAGGGCTCACATAGCTGCTGTATGTATGTTCGAGCTGGTCGTCCTGCTTTTGCTCGGCCATATGTGGGGGTCCATAGGAGTACATCACTCATGAGCTCGTCCCTGTTTCTCCAGCAGTGTCCTGCATGTCTGGTTCATCTAACTTGGATAGTTTTTGTGATGGGAGGCAGGTGGCCGTATAGTTTGTGCCTTGTGGGGTGTTGCTGCCTGGATTTGTTCATTATTGCTCACAACATTCTTGTGTAATTGCTATCCAGCTTCTTCTCCAGCCGTTTAGTTAGCGTCCAAGTAGTGCATCCATACAGCAGTATCGATACAACCATTGCCTGGAAGAAACTGCATTTCATTTTATCGGTCAGGTTCGATTTCCATATGATCGACAGCCCATCGATAGCTGTCCATGCCTTCGCCAGCCTCGTGTCAATGTCTTTTTCGGTTGATGAGACACTGTTTCCTAGGTAGGTGAATTTGTCTACCAGTTTCAGAGAGGTTCCGTCTAGTGTGGAAATGTCGCCTGTTCAATACATACAACAAATGCTACAAACTAACCATATTAGGTAAAAAGGATTCTCTTTAAATTCTTGGGTGAGCACAATACTTTTTAGTAACCAGCTGACAGATAATGAGGATTGTTTAATATAACATTAAAATCAGATTACTTTGTTTTTGCTTTCCATGATGAACCATATAAAAGTCTTGTGTTACAAAAGCATGTGTAACTGAAATGCATGTTTATTTCCTTGGAAATAAATAAAAAGGATCACTTTTGGAAGATCCATCATTTTGTACAGCTAAATTTTTTGCTAATAAAAAGTTTGAATTTTTGATGCTAGAATTGAATGATTTAATGATAGTTTCATTTTTGATGGCCTTATCTGAGACCCTTTCAGGCTCTTTGATTCTACGTGGATTCCTGCATTTCCTAAGGGCATTAGCCCAAAGTAAAAACACCAACAGCCTTGTCCAGAATTTGAATTTTGCTTATTTCTATATGACAATAACTGTTACCCCAATTGCACTTTCTTTAATGTGTATTTGTGGCAGTACCACCTTGAGCTACCGAAACTGTTATCACCCTGGTTGGAGGCTGATGAGGCCAAATATTTGTCGCTGCCTCCCACCAGACACGACTTGACACAAGGTCAAAAGCCCGAAGGCCGATTGAGGCCAGGGTATCGCACATGCTTTCACACGCATGATGAAAAAAAAAATTCTTTTTTAAATAACATAAGCTGTGACACACAAATGATAGGTAGATAGTTACAAATACACATTAAAGAAAGTGCAATTAGAGTAACGGTTATTGTCATATAGAAATAAGCAAAATTCAAATTTTGGATAAGGCTGTTGATGTTTTGACTTTGCCCTTAGGAAATGCAAGAATCCATGTAGAATCAAAGAGCCTGAAAGGGTCTCAGATAAGGCCATCAAAAATGAAACTATCATTAAATCATTCAATTCTAGCATCAAAAATTCAAACTTTTTATTAGCAAAAAATTTAGCTGTACAAAATGATGGATCTTCCAAAAGTGATCCTTTCTATTTATTTTGAAGGAAACTGCAACGGATACAAAAACAAACAAATTATTGAATAGAGCTAATTTTCAGCTAGAAAACGTAAGGTATGTTCAGATTAACAGTTTTTATTCAAAATGGAATCTCCAACCAAAGTTCAAATCCTCAATGAGGCTGTCTGCATTCACTTTGTGCTAATGCCCTAGGGAAAGGGATGAATCAATCTGTCCTCCCAACAGTTATGAGGAAAATAGTAAAGCAGACTAAGTTCTTTAGCATTGGCCTCTCACAATCAGTCTAAAAAGAAAACTGAATGCAAACCAGCTATACTCTCGCTTAAAAATTGACCATGTGTGTTAGAAGGGTTAAGTAATTGCAAACACATTAGTACAGATCTGCTTATTAAGTTAATTTTGATTGGTTGGGTTTTATGGCATATCAACCCTGGTAGGTTATTCAATGACAAATCAACCATTGTAGGTTATATATTGCCAAATTCTGTTTATACATAAATACACGATTCCAATCCGAAACCAAGACACTTATCAGGAAATTTAAAAGGATCTTAAAACTATACAGACAAAATGTGTCTTATCTAATCAAACATGTTTAAATGAAAGACTGCTGCCCAATTATACAAATATATGATTTGTAAACATTTTGTAGATAACATTCTTAAATGAACCCGAGCTCTTTTTTGCACACAGTTAAATGGTTTCCAGTATTGCTACACAAGTCATAATTCAACATCAGTCATTTGTTTATACAGTTTGTTCTATTTGACCCATTGATAAGACCCTATCAGATCCTACCACTCCAGGTCAGAGTGGACCTAAGAGCAATGGCAATGAAATGGTACTCTACATTCTCCTAATCTCCAAGGCTGGAGCGTCACCACCTGCTACAGTTTAATGTCATATCCAGGATACTTGTTGGGGAGGGGTCTTAACCCCTCTACAGAGAAGCAGTCAGTGTATTCTACAGCCCCAGCCAATCGGTTTATTCAATTTTGAGTAAGATTATATAAGATAAATAAAATAATTATAACCAAATACATGAAACATCTATGAGAGTCCAAATCATCCATTAAAAAATATTAAGAATCTTTACAGGTTCAATACACATTTGGTAATCCCAATTGATCGATTGACTGATTTTAATGGCATGTCAACCCATCTAGGGTTATTTTATGCCTAGAGGTCAGGGAGTTGTATTCATTGTATATTTACATTTTTATAAAATTGTTTCTTAAGAGGGCTTTTCTTACACACATTTATATAGCATCATGCATTCCTAATACAAATAATTTACAGTTATATATAAAGTATTCCTATCTAATACAAATAATTTGCACACAGTTGTATGATTTCAAGTATTCCTATACTAATAATGATTAATGATATGGTTTCACGTAACTATTTCTATTCAATAAGTCACTTGTTTGAACAGTTATACGGTTTCAAGTAACTGATAATAATAATAATCCTTAATAAACAGTTACAGCTTCAAGTAATTACAAATAATTTAGTTATATGGCATCAAGTATTCCAATAAAATATAATATTTTTTTGTCAGAAGCATTTAACGATAAGAGGTACACTAACACTGTGGATCAGAATGGACCGAGAAGTAAAAACAACCAAGGGATACTCCCATTCCCCAAGACTGGAGGCCCACTCACCATTGGATGCAATTTAATGTCACATCCAGGACATTAGACGATTTCAAGAATTATCTGATGTAGCCTAAGTTCATCCTTTTTAAACTGCAAGTTAAAAAACTCTGCATTGTTGTCTGTCTCAGCATAAATAAGCAAGCTAAAATCCAACTGACAGCTCAGCTGAAAAGGATCAAAAAGTAGTATCTGTTCCAGCCAAACTACATGATTCCATGAGTTTCAGCCTTCTACAGCAGCTGCTCTTTTTAGAGCGCTTTTTCTTAAACTACAACAACTGTCCTTTTTAAGTCATTTTTCTAGCACTATTACTATTACTACAACAATTCTTTTTGGGACAGTCAACTACATAGGCAGTATGTTGGAGCAGACTAGTCACTGAACCTTAAAGCATCTCTTAAACCAAAGACCAACAGCTTCACAGCAAACTCAAACCAGGCCAACATAGCTGCACTATCAACCACTGATAACCCAATTCAAGGAATCTCCAGATAGGACCTTTTTGTTTTAATAACTTCCTTTTATAACCAATGACTTGTCTCACCAACCTTGACAGTCTGGTTACTTTCAGCCAGCTTATGGTTAATATAACAAGGCAATAATATTTCCCTTTTTAATCTTTTTTTTAACAACTTTCATTGTTATTCACCAAAATAGAAATGTGGCTATTTGAACCTAAACACTTTGTTCTTGTCTTTAGTCAAACCCCTGCAACACTAATAATTCTAATCAGCATTTATTTGCACACGATTAAATGGTAACATGTATTCATCTAATACTAATAATTCAATTTAATATTGTTTGCACACAGTTAAATGGTTTCAAATATAGTAAATGATAAAATAATTCTATTTGACCCATAGATGGGACCTTAACAGGTACTACTACTCAGGGTCAGAGTGGACCTGGGAGTAATGGCAATGAAAAGGTATTCCACAATTCCCAAAGCTCTAGGATTGGAGCCTAGCCATCAGATGGTTTTAATGTTATACACAGGACACTCATTGGAGTGGTCTTACTGTTCTACAGAGATTCAGTTGGTGTATTATACAACTCCAGTCAACAGCCCATAAGCAACCAAGGTACAACACTCAGCAAAGTTTAGTAAATAATAGCAGTATTTTGTAATTATATCTGCAAAATATGAAAATAGGAATAAAAGAAATTGTGTAAAACAAGAATGAATAAATTAAGAAAGAAATAAGACAATGTTCATGAAATATTTCTATTTTCTAAATATATATGTTTTTTTTTCATTTCTCGGTACTAATGTCTAATTTTTAAAGTTAAAACAAAGAATGGTAAAATGGAGTACAATATTGCTCTGATACGATTTTTTTAACACTTTATCCATAGCTCAATCTTCTAAGGATGGGGCTAATAAAAGAGAAAAAGATTGTTAAATGTTTTTGTTTTCATAGCTTTAAAATTGACATCGAAGATTAAACTCGAAACACAAGTGAATGGGTTTTTAATTAATGAATAAATAAATTTGATTGATTGAATAAAAGGTATTTCATCTAAATACCTTTTTGTCCTTTTTGTGTACTTTTTCAATGGACGATATTTTTCCACGAAGACCCGCAAAAGAAACAATATAAAAGCGTAACATTGTAGAAAGCTTTTCCGAGAATTTATCTAAAAATCATACGTTTTTGATCATCCATACTTTAAAAGAAAAGGAACGTCGCTTTAAAGAATAAAATCATAACACTGCCGATATAAAGTGCAATTTTTTTTGTACATGCTTACAATCTGAATTTTCTAATAGTTGTGGATGCCCATTCCAAATTATATATATATATATATATATATATATATATATATACACACACAATCTTTCATCATCAACAGGGGAGAAAAAAAATGATAGAAAAAGCGGGAAATAGATTAGAAACAATTTTGATGAGAAATACGACACCACGTGTTTTTTGTTTTTCTTTTATTTATTAGAAGTGCGATACGAAAAAAAAAAAAAAAAAAAAAACATTTAAAAGAGAACTATAATTTTTTGATGCATGATTTCATTCAAGCAGAGAAATTACAATTTAACCCTCGACAAGTCAACAATGCGTAAACGTTCAAGAAAACGCATATATATATATATATATATATATATATATATATAATCTTTTTTTTTTAAATCTTTACTATTACTTTTAGAATTGAAAATTAAATCTATTCAACTTTTTTTTTCATTCTGGAATAAAAAGAAATTCCAAGTGGCATGATGGTCTGTTTATAACTATTGAGATTAAAACATAGGTCGAATTCTTTTGTTAATAAATAAATTACATTCCTATAAAATAAAAATGTTATTTTAATTATTACAAAAGAGAAAGAGAGAAATTTTGGCGGTGGGTGTGGTATTGTGTTCTGTTCTTGCCCAGCCAAAAATGTTTATTTGGCAAACACGGGTGGATCTTTCTAGAAGAACCAATTTGGAAATTAGACTTAGTAGTAGTTCAACGACCAAAAACTAAAAAATCGCCAATCGTAGAATATCTTAATAGATTTTTTTTTCTTTCTTAAAAATAAATTACCTCAGTCTCACCTCATAAAACTTTAAGGATAAAAGGTATGGTTCAAAAATTTAACATCAGATTTTATTTACAACAAAACTGGAGTATATACGAAGTAAATGAAACTTGGAAGAAATATCTGTCTAATAAAAAGATAAGGACTAAATTTTTTTTTTTTAGGGGAGGTATGTTTTTAATTCCTAATTTCATATGCATGAAGATAAAGCAATAAAAAGTAATTTTAAAAGAATGATCAGTTTTGAACAAAAATAATTTTTGCTGCTGAAAATCATGTAAACAATTCAGAGAACCTTCAAGTTCAGTTTATTTAACGGCACATCAACTCCTCATGGAGTATTCAATGTTGAAATTTGAATCATTTCTGAATGTTTAATGTTATTTTCAAAGATTTTTTTTTTTCTTCAATTGATCTATTTTGTCAAATAATTTGAAGATTTGTATGGTTTCAAGTATTCCTATATAATACTCATGTTTTCTATACAATCATTTAGTTTAAAATAACACTTTCCATTTAATAATATTGGTTCGCAGTTATATAGTTCATAGTATCCCTAACAAATTTACAAGTAATCATAAGGTTTCAACTCCATAACACAGGATTTTAAAACGTGATAAATACCTATACAATCTCTATAGGCTTGTATATAAAATTAACATTTTACAAGTGAAAAAAAATTAAGATTTTTAATATCTTTTCAACCGAACAATTAACGAGAAAGTTCGAACAATAACACGAAGTAGATATTTTACAGGACAATAAAGATTTTCTCGGACTTTTCTTCTCCCTTCTCAATTAACTCTGGAGTTTATGCAGTCACAAATTTAAAACAAATATTTTCAATTTTTATAAAAATCAACGACACGAGGAAGGGACTAATTTTAATATTTTTTATACAAAAATAGCGAGGAAACTATGAAATCTTAAATTTTCGAGATTAAAAATTTTTTTTTTTTTTAAATTTGGCGCAATTTTTAGCATTTAGATAAATTTGATAAGATTAAAAAACGTGCTTGTCATAGGGGAAAAAATTAGTAAAATGTACTTAATTGTTAGGAAAAATTAACAAGTAGACGTCAACAACTGACAGAAGAACGTCCATTAAATAATGTCTAAAAGGGAGAACACTTAAATCCATGTGTGGAGAGCGCGAGAGAGAACAAGACCGTTCTTTTATAAAGAATGAGGCTTTTAAGCAATCAAACAACGGCAGGTGGGAGAAGGAAACAATTTTTTTTTTAATCGAACAAAAATGATCGAATTGACAGAAGAAAAACGATGCCTCTTTCATTATGAGGTCAGTCTTGCAGAAGGAAAAAAAATCCACAAAATGTCTAGAAAAATGCAACATTTTTAAAAAATCCATCCACGTGGTCTTGTCATAAAAATAAGATATTTATTTAAATGTATTACAATGATCTGTAGAGCACAATGATATTTAGGTGGGCCATGTAAACGCCTAATATCCTCAACGAACAAGACTGTCCTTTAGTAACATAATCACATCTTCTATGGCACATTGACATTTGTAAGTCTTCTGGCAATCCAATAATCACGTAAACTACGTCAAATTAAATCTTAAGTTCTCAAATAAACGAACAAGGTTGTCCTTTTGTTGGTATGTATAAATAGAGGGTAAAAAAATGAATCTTCTACAGTTTGGTACTTTAAAATAATTTTGTCAAAGATTTTATCAGTATAACTTTGGATTTTAAAATATAAATAAGAATTTTTTTGTAAACAAAACTGACGATAAAAATAATTCTTTTAAAGAATTTTAAGGGCAATGAATATGAGCAGTTAAAAAAAAGAGCCTTGTATAAGTTTTAATTTACTGGTGCTATACTTTTTTACAATTTGTATTGTTGGGAGGATTCATTTAGAAATCATATTTTCTTTCAACTTTGTTTTTCGTCTATTTTTTTTTTTAAATAAAAGCCCAACTAGACGAGAAATATACCTTTTTTATATTTTAAAGTTAAAAACTTTTTTAAAAGATTATTTTGTCCCCATTGTAACAATCAGAAAAAGGGAAATAAAAAAATTTTGCCTCTTTTTTTTCGTTTCGAAGGCAGAACGTGACGAAATCGTTAGTTTAAGTAGAAATTATTTTAGGGTGAATCAATTAAATCTAAGCCCCTCACGTCAACCAGAGAAATTAGACATTAAAATACAAGTTAAAAAAGAAAAAACCTACAAACTATATCGAAATTTATTAGCCAATTTAATGCTAACTTTTAGGTGGTAAGGATTATACTATCTAAAAAAAAAAATCGTTTATCATCTAAGGGATTTAAACTCGTTTAATATAACGAGTCAACATATACACACACACACATACATAGAGTACATAAGACAAGTCATATATATATATATATATATATATATATCTTTGCGTTTAGGTTTATATGTGTGAGAAATTAAAAAGTAAATAACGGTTAGTATTTGTCTAAAAATTAACCTTGATTTAAACTACAAATACTTTTATTGCATCAATTTCAAAATCATTTTTAAAAGTCTTTAAACCTCGAGCTTTACTAGAAAATATCTTTAAAATAATGAATCAACACGCTATTTTATCTAAATTTAGTTTGTTTTAGAAATAGCTGATATCTTTGAATAATCCCCTCTAAAAAAACTCCCTTAAATTATTTTTTAAATTTAAAAATCTTTGCGGAGGGGTATGTAAAATGCATTTATTTCCCTTCCACCTTTTTTTAATTATATATATATATATATATATATATATATATATATATATATATATATATATATAACACACGCCAATAACGAAAAGATTTATTGAAACAAAGAAAATTTTTGTATAAAATAACAAGAAAAAAAAATCGCACTTGTAAGAGAAGGAGAATATAAATTTTTAATATATATTTAATATAAGTGGAGGATTTTTGCTTGGGATTTAAACTTACGTGGTACATGCATTGCAATTTCCTCCGGAGTGGTGCAGGTTGGTCGAACAAGTGGTAATACTGTTCAACAAATTGTTTGGCAATAATCTGGAAGTTTGGATTAAAGTCCATCTCCGACTTGAAGAAAGAATTTTAGATGATAAACAAACAAAAAAAACGAATTGTCTTTTTTATATATATTTATAGTTGATGCTATTTTTTCTTATCAAGTCGGTAGTATCACTCCTAATTCAAAGCTTTTTGCTATAAAGAAGTGTCTGCCCGTAAGACTGCGTGATTTTGAAAAAAATAATAACAGAAGGGAAAAAAAGGGGCCTGGTTATTGGCGACTACCATTAAAGTAACACGAACGTCATCTCCCTTTCAAACAAAATGGCGGGACTCAACTGGAAGCTTCGCGGTGCGCATGCACAACTTTTGTGACGTCACAAATGATTCTTCGTCTCCATTGGTCAATATTTTTAGTTCTGAAAAATATTGACGTAGTAAGGATATTCCTCTTTCTCTCTTACCCTTTTACATCTCTCTTTCTCCCTTTCCCTCCCCTTTTCTTTTTACAGAAGTTAGAGTTATGTCCCTTTTTCGCCCCCCTCCTCCAACCTGTAATCCTGAAAAATCTACGGTGGCCCTTCGGTACCTGTAATAGTTTTTTTTTTGTTTTCGATAACGTTTTCGGCAAAGATACTACGTAGTAATATAATGCTGCAGCGGTAGTCCTCAGTCTTGGTCTACGATGGTGATATTCATTTATACAATATTACCTCTCATAAGTTCGGCATTAACTTTTCATTTTTTGAGCAATTAGTCTTCTTGAAATTTGAATTAAAATTTTTTGACAACACTGATTTTATTTAGTATAAAATGTTTTGGGGAAAATCTTAATTACCATAATTTGAAATCTAAACTTTCTTTTAAACTTTATAAAAAGTTGATAGTTTATAAAAACTCGCAGCTTTACGATTTATTTTTTTTATAGTCTCCCCGCAAGTGAAAAGAGCAGTTGTCTTAGTTTGAAACCAGTTTAATACCGATAATTTTTGTGGAAAAAGAAATAACACTAAGTATTTTGTTGACCACTCTACTCACCTGCAAAATACAAGAGTCTTTATCACCGACCCAAGAAAAAATTAAATATATGGTATTTGTAGACTTATTTATCGAACAAAAAATATAAAATATTTTTCTTACTATGTCGAGAAAATAAGGGAGACTACTTCCTCTTGATGATTTAATTGCAAAATAATCGTGTGCTAAAGTTTCTAAAACGCATTGTTTATAGCGCATAATGATATCTAATTCAAAAATCGAAATTAAAATATAAAATTCGACGAATAATAAATTCTTCCAACACTACGCACTTCCGCAAAGGCAGAGTTAACACGAAGTCAACTTCAAAAGTATCGGTTCCCGCCAAATTACCTAAGTTAAGTAGCGACGATCCTGTTCATTTCTTAGATGGGTAACCACTAAGCAGGTTCCGTATGTCAAACTAAGATCAACAACTCCGAAAGGTTCTGTCATTTTTTGCCGTGCTGTTCATATTTTTAAAACCGAAAACCAAGGGCGAAAAAATTGTTTAGTCCCTTCTGTGTGTGTGCATGGTTTGTTTTTGTTTTTTTAATGAATGTCAAAGTTTACAGCGAAAAAAAAAGTTAGGTGTGAGCAAAAGTCTCTTGTGAAAGCCTCCCATTTTACCAACATATTCAAAAACAACGCCGAAAGTTATTTACTATAGCCAAACTTTTACAGGATGAACAAAAACTTTTAAGTATCGCTGAAAATTATTCTTTGTTAAAAAAAACATTAAAAAATAAATCTTTCATTTTCCCTCTTCCTTAAATAAGCCTGGAATAGAAATAAATCTCTCATTTTCCTCTTCCTTGATGTGATATACACCCACTCACCAGCAAAATGAGTAAATAAATAAATAAAAACACCACGAGTATACATTTCACTTGAAAAAAGTAAGATTAACCGGATGTTGTCTGAACGATGGCTTATAACAAAATGAATAAAACACGTCGCTGCGCAGATAGGTTCCGCACATCCATCCGGTTGAAATGTAAAAATTAAACAATTAAAAAAATCTCTTTTCTTTTTTCAGCCAATGAAGAATTTTCCAAAAGAAATTTTTTCGGGGCCGATTCGATCCCAAACATAGTTGACGCACTTGGGCCGGCCGTGGCACGATGGCGCGGATTTCGTTGGATTAGTCTGAACTCTGGTGCGGGTTACTCGGATGAGGTTGCCTGACGTTGCTATCTCAGAGGCCGAACATTCACGCAAACTAATACTCCTCGAGCCTCAGAGAGCCGTTTCCCCAGGTTTTAACCATCCTCGGAGAGCCTAGGTTTATCACCAGCTGCTTGAGGCGCTCTTTTTTAGGGGAATGCCGACGGGGTCCGAGGCATTTTGGGGAATGCCTGACATATCTGGGCTACGGCCCTGCGCCCGGACCCACCTTAAAAAGACTTTGTGCCGCACTCACCCGTTTAGTGGTGCGCGCGACAAACACAGTAGACACCCGGAACGACACACTTCGGCCAACTGACGACGCGAATCTGGTTGGGTGTGTCTTGTCTCTGGCAGTGGTTACTCAGTCAAGGTGGCCTGACGTGGGTGCCGGGGAGGCTCGACCATCGACACCGAGGACTACTCTCAGGGAGAATCGTCACGCGTCATATTTCTGACAAGATCACAGACCACTGACGCCCAACGCAATATAACCAAGTCCATGGCATTTTCACCACAAGACCAAGACCACCTCACACCGCTGTGCCTCACGCATCTAAGCCAGACAGCCAAGAACACTTTACACCCACTCACCTCCTGACCCTTATCTGATGAAAGAAGAGAGCCTGTATCTTTTCTTATCTACCGACTTCTATTTATTCAAATAAACGAAATTAAATCTAATTCTTTCGTCCGTTGTCTCTTGCAACCATACGATTATCTGTAACATTGAGCAGCCCAGAAAAAAAGAAGATTCCTGAACCAGAAAATCGAAAACCCTGATTGATTGATTGATTGATTTCAAAGGTATAGCAACCCATATTTTATGCCTAGGTTTGGAAAATGCATATATTATACATTCATATTTACATTTTTCGTGTAATTGTTCCTAAAGAGTTTAGGCGTTTTTTTTTTATTTAATTCGATTTATTTATTTCAACGATACGTCAAAATCCTGTAAGATTGTTTTCTAGTAATTACCTTGTAAGGTGTGGGGGTTGTAAGTAATTTGGTTATTTCAGTAGATGTGCGTCCGTAATTTACGGGTATTGCTCTCTAAATTATTTCCACCACAAATACAACACAAAACTTTACAATCGCGTAAAAGAAATGGAATAGAACACAATGAACATTAAACAACAAACAATTTAATATGCATATAACAGAATATGAAAACAAATAAAATACGTGATGTGTAAATGGCCTTTTGGAAAATAAAGTTTGGCAAGAAGAAAATAAATTTGTTTAAAGATGTGTGTATGTTCATGTTAACGGAGTCCGTAAATAAGTCGTTCTTACTTACATTAAGTTCATGTCTTATGATTGTGGCGACAGCGTGTCGCGTTGATGAAAGAAAGTTTGTCGGGTTTTTCTTTTGAATGTGATTTGCAGCCATCTGAAGCTAGGTCATGAACTTTAGTTGAGGAAGGAAAGGAATTTGTCGGACACAGTATCGGCTACTGCATTACTGGCTTTGTGGCTTGTGTTTTAGTCTTAGTCTTCGTCTAAGTTTTCATTAATGGCTCCCTAACTCTGTGTTATTTATATCCTACAGGTGGATCAAAGAATCGTCCTAAAGTTTTGGCGCGTAGACATTTATTGACCAATCAGATTTGTATTTTACTATTTTGTTTTCGAGCCTAAATATTTTCTGTTAGTTGACTTCCGATCCTATTTTTCTAGAATGTTCTATTCTATGTTTTTAGCTGATTGGTTGAAAAATATAAAAATGTAACTTAAATGCTAATGCAGTTTTGATTCTAAATTTCTAGAATGTTCTTAAGTATATTTTTATTGCTTATTTCTAAGACTAGAAAAAATGTGTATCCTATAAAGGTATTAGTTTTATTTCTTTAAAAAAGGACAAAATGCCATCCATGTTGTTTGACAAATAAGTTCTTTATATCATTTACGTTGATATAACGCTGTCAAATGAGGTTTGACCGGAAGTGAAAGCCTCAATTTAACAGAGCATAACGAAGTAACTGCACTGACTAAAGAAACCTTAACATACGCAAACAAATTTTTAAAAAAAGGTCCAAGAAGCATTATTCTAAAAAAAAATGATGATGTTAACATTTATTTTCTTACGTACAAGAAACATAGCAAAAGGTTCGTATGATATCTCATATATCAGCGTATGGTTGCAAGGAAAGAACAAACACACACACGCGCGTGCGCAGAGTTGTAAAAACAAAGAACACGAAGGCACGTAGAAATTTTAATAATTCTATTGAAAAACCAATAAGTAAAAAGTTCAAATAACTGGGTTTGTATAAACGTGTTGATATGAAATTAAAAAGTGGAAAAAAGTCCTATGCTTAGTAGTGGTAGGATTGTTAGACTTACGTGCACGCGGGCAATCAGATGTTACGGGTGTGGAGAGGAGAGGGATGTTTTGTGATTTACAGCTTAATTGCTTGCTTCAAAGCGGAGAAGAGGAAAGTCAATGTGGGTGATGCGTGGTTTCGAGTTTCCTCTCTCTCTCTCTCTCTCTCTCTCTCTCTCTCTCTCAGTTGGAGTTCTAGTCCGCAGACTATCGTCTGCTTTCTTTGGATCTGCCCCGCTGTCGAGAAATTTGTCTTTTATATCGTTTTTGTCTTCTGATCGGATCGAATTGAGTTTTCTTTGGGGGTTTTTACCGCTAAGGTTACGGATTGTCCGAAAAATTACTTTTAACTATTTTTATTTTTGGACAAATTTCATCGACGTTTTGTAATGCGCTAATCCTAGGCACAGAAACCCCTTTTTTCATTTTGAAGAAAGTCTTAGCACCGATTACATCCGGTGAGTGTTCTCGGGTGCGCTAGTTGGAATCATTATTTTCTGTGTACGATAAATTAGAAAAAGATCTCTTTCGGTCATATAATATATCCGACTAAGTTTAGTTAGAATTTAAAGTTCACCCTATATACTTTCTTTGGGCAGAACCTAGTCGCATATCATTAGAACTTTTTTTTTATTGCAAAGCTTGTTTTACCTTTTTTTATATTGTTAGCGGTTGTTAAGGTTTGTACTGGAATTTTGTACGGTGATGATTTTAGCTGGAGAAGTTGATTTGTTAGTAACGAGGGAAAGTTTCTTTGGTTCAGCGAGGAAGATGGTGTAACGTATGTGTGTTTACGTTGTGTTGTTTCCTCGCTGAGTGTTGTTAGTCCCCTCGCTAATAGTTGTTAGGGAATTGAAAGGTAGATGATGAAGATGAAGATGACGAAGGTCGAAAGGTGTTTTTAGGATAAGGTCTTTATTGCAGCATGGAATATGGTTTGCTTTTGGTGCTGCAAGACTCGTGGAGTTTAGGCTTGTTAGTATGGAGACGAAATGGCGGAGCGAGATGTTGAGATGGCAGTGTGTGTTGCGGGACGTGTGAGGGATTGTGTTTAGAGTCACCGTGTAGTTTTGTATCTAGTATTTGGGGGAGAGTATGCGTTATCTCCATTAATGTGGACCAGCGGAGAATTGGGAGCTTGTGTGTCGAGAGCGGAGTTACGTTCAGATCGACATAGCCAATTTTGGGGTGACACAAAATTGGGCCTGTGCAAGGCATGTTGTATGCATCTAATTTATATTCAACTGGGATTCCTCGTAAGGAATCCATAAATTAGATGGTTTCCCTCGTGAGTGTCCATGTTGTTGCTGCTGCTATGTTAGAGCCACAGTGACATATCTACACTGGGCGGCTTGTCAAGCTAAAAAGCATCGCTAAGTAGGAACGGCTAGAAGAACGTCTGTTCTGGTCTGCCTCCCAAGCCAAAGAAACCGGGTTTGGCGGCTTACAAGCTTTGGTGGGTGGAAATGAAGGTCCGGGCTGAATAGCATTAGTCATTCTGATTGGTTGAAATTAAGTGTCGAAATAAATTGAGCGCCAAACCAAAATACGAGATTTTCCTCTTCTCTACAAGTTTCTTCTTTAATCAGTGCGGTTATTTCAGTATACTCGGCTAAATTAAGACTTTCGTTCTCGCAATAAATTGGTGACCCGTCGAATTCAAATATTTTACTTTATTTGAACAAATAACAGGTCACAGAATTTCATCAACAAACTGGAAAACCCGGATTCAAACATGCAACCTTATTTAACAAACTGATGACTCCAACATGGAAAACTTCAAATCATAAAAAATTATTTTATAAATAAGCGGTCACAATACAAACTGATGATCCCGGTGAACTCGAATGTGCCGAAGAAAAAAAGAACAGATTTCTGGGCCATAATTTCTACAAACTGAATCAAGTCAACAAAATATGCATCAACAACTCGTGACTATGGTGATCAATATAAAGAAAATAAAAAAATAAGATGAAATAAATTCAAAAAGTGTAGTAGTTCCCTGAAGCATCTGACATGAAGTGAAATCTGCGCATGCCTGAAAGACAGACTTACTGGCACCAAAGAGAAACCCGTTATCACTTTAGATTTCCACGTTGTTCTGAAAGGACCCGCTTTCATTTGGCTACTGGCAGGTAAGGCATGTGTTCACCCAGTCCCTGACTTGTAGGCAGGTTGCGTCTCCTGCAGCAGCGGACTCTGTTGAAAATCACACACTGGACATAACCACCGACTTTAAATACACCACCGCCGAAAATGACATACATATTTCAACGCCTTGTCTGGAAAACGTGTCATTTTTCTACTGACGACTACCAAAACCCACGAACTACGAAATAATAACCGACAAATCTTAAGTGTCTCATAACTCCGAACTTGAGAACGCATATAAATCATTACATACATCATTTTTGCGTAATATTCAACATGGATTCCATAAAAAATACAACCGACCAACCAATCGAGATGAAGACATCAGCGGAGTCGTAATTACCACCAAGTAATTTCTCACATGCAAAAAATTGTTTTTTACAGCTTCAAGCAATATTCGCGGCTTGAAGAATACGATCCCAACGGACAAAATTTGCTAGTGTAGTCCAAACATTGCTTCTGAAGATCGTAAATGAAATGCTAGATTTAGTGGAAGAGAGCCCTGAAACTGATCCGTATAATATTCTTAAGGCCACAATACTTAAAAGCACGGGACGATCAGATGAACAAATATTGAGAGAACTTATTGAAAATTGTAAATTCGGCAGCTAATGTCTGCTCGAATCTTATTGGCTGTTTTGAACTTGTGCCGTTAGCCTCCGTCTCTACTGTTATTTGAGGCCCACAAGGGTTTTCTCTCCCATTTTTGCTTTTTCTTTATGCATGAGATGAGGGACTAGCGTGGCTCTCTCCCTTTGCTTGACGAGCTCTTGTTTATTCGCCTTCGACTTCAGGCAGTTTTTTCTTAAGCAAGATAGCTTGAGCAAATAAGCCTATTTAGTCGCTATAAGCGAAGCCTCTTTTCCTTACAGGGTTTTTATTGTTACTTGTTGAAACAATAAGCTTACTGCAGGCTATTTCTGGTTTTGATATGCAGTCCCCCTCAAAAGAAAATTGAGTCTAAGGCTTAGAGGCGGTATTATTGGACTTTTTACCGACGAAGGAAACTGTTGGTCGGGTCAGAAAATGGGGTTAAAGCTAACGTAGGTTCAACACAAGAAAATTCGAGTTGAAACAGAAAGATATTCATCTAAGAGGAGGAAGCGGTGGTCTACTCGAAGATCACTTAAAGAAATAGTAAACTTTGTTTTCAACAAGTCTACACAGAAAATTAGAAGAACACGGTTATCCCGGTTAATTCTACACAAGAAGGAGATGCCGAGAAGAAGAATAAACCATAAAAATTGGATTCTAAATGAACTTCAAGATAAAATACTAAAGAATGTTTTTTATAACAAAAGTTAAATTGACAGTAGGTTCATTGTTGGTTGTTTGGGGCTTATGGCATATCAATCTTTGTAGGTTATGTAACGACAAATCCATTTTTATACAAATAATCTGTTCTATTTCAAAGAATTCAGTTTAGCATGAGTACACAGTTTAATTGTCAAAAACATTTCTATTTCAAGCTATTCAACTTAATCAAACAGTTCTAATTCAGCTGATTTAGTTTAGTATTAGTAGAGATTTTATTTACACACAGTTAAAAGTCAAAACAGTTCTATATTGAACAATTCAGTTTCAATGTCAAAAAGTTTTCCATTTCAAATAATTCAGTTTAGCATAAGTACTCAGTTTAAATATAAGTACATAGTTTAATTGTCAAAAACATTTCTATTTCAAGCTATTCAGTTTAGCATAAGTATGCAGTTTAGTTCTATCTAACCCATAGATAGGGCCCTATCAGGTGCTACCATTCGGGGCCAGAGTGGACCTGGGAGCGATGGCAATGAAGGGGTACTCCGCATTCCCCAAAACCCCATCATTACTGGAACCCCACCATCAGATTGTTTAGTGTCACATCCAGGACACTTGATGTGGGGGAGGGTCTTACCTCTCTGCAGAGGTGCAGTCGGTGTTTTCTACAGCCCCAGCCGAGTGGGTAATACACAGAATTAATGTCAAAACAGTTTTATTTCAGTTTAGCATAAGTACAAAGTTTAGATGGCAAAACCGTTCTATTTCGAGCAATTCAGTTTAGTATAAATACGCAGTTTAAATACAAAAAACAGTAAATTCAAGAAACCACGGTTTAGTTCTATTTAACCCATAGATAAGACCCTTATCAGGTGCAACCAATCCGGGCCAGAGTGGACTTGGGAGCGATGGCAATGAAGGGGTACTCCTCATTCCCTAAAGCTCCAGCATTATTGGAACCTTACCATCAGATTGTTTAGAGTCCTATCTAGGACTCTCCTTAAGCGGGGGGTCCTTGCCCCTCTGCAGAGAAGCAGTCGGTATTTTCTACAGCCCCAGCCGACTGGACAAGACAATAGGTCGTTGTATTTCTCTTTACCTTTCTTTTGTTTGGGGGGGGGTTATAATATTGTCGTTACTTGAATGTATGTTATTTTTGTTACCTTATTCACTGTTTTCGACAAGCATAAGGAAAATATGCAAAGCCGGATTTTGTCAAGTGTATTTCTCTTGAAATAAATTACTTCGTGGGAATTGATTGTTTTGTTTTAGACACACTTTTCTTTCAGGTAACAAAAGTAAGCTTCCCTTACTCCTTTTTTTATCTCCTTAATTTTTTGTACTTTTCTCTTCCCCTTGCCAGGCCTGACAGTTACTGCTAGATTTCTAGGGCTAAGCAGAGATAAAGCCTAACATACTTTTTGAATTGAGCACGACTTCTCATAAACTTTTCAAAAATATTGTTGTTGATGACAAAACTCCTCCACTGTTATCAAGACATATGAGTAACTATTTAGGAAATCCTACCGAGGTCACCAGTTTGTTGCGAGTGGGAAAGCCTCTTCTTTAACTACTGCGATTTCTTCGCTATACCAGGCATTTGTTCCTACAACAAGGCTCCAACTCCGCATTCTATGAGAAAATGATTAACAGTGTAGGGTGTTTGACATAATATACACTATACTGGTATTGATTTGGTTTCAAACTGAGCTAAAATGTGACACAAAATTATCTTAATGTGGAGTATCATGAAGGAAATAAAGCCTCCCGCACTGTGGTTTTTAAAAATTGATTGGGTTTTATCAGCATTCTCCTTGACGGGTTCTCGCTCCTGTGTTTTTTCGGAATCCACTAGGCGCGAACGCCAAGTGAGTGTTACTGTGTTTACCGCATGGTCTGAGAGGGTCGTCCCCGTTGGCAGAGCAAAGTTTATTGTTTGACAACTGAGGCGCCTCAAAAGGAAAATGCCGACAGGATCAATCATTTTTTGTGACGTCCACGCATGAGTCTCGGTTTGTATTTGGCTCTCCACAATAAAAAGGACACTGTGACAAATCTGACCTGGTGGGAGGTCGGATAAATATATTATTCCCCTGGGGGATGCCTCAGGCGCTGTACATTAAGCTCTTCTCGTGACCTTTTTAGACGAGGGACAAGTGCTTTCCTGGAGCTGGGGAAGGCCACTTCGAACCAAGCTAATATCACTTTCTCCCCCACTCGACAGAACTGTGCCAACTATGTTCTACATAATACTCTGTGCTTGTTCCTCTTGTTTGAGATTGAGAAAGTGTATAAGTCTTGTGTGACCAATGAGCAATCGAGATATAGTGATTTGTTTCTTTTTGGAATTTCTGAAAGCCGGTTTCCATTTTTTTCAAATAATCAAATTATGTAAAAGTGAACCTTCGAAAAGTCTAAAAGGAGAAATTGTTATCAGATTGTGACAGTTTTATTTTTATTTTCTGAGATAAAACATTTGTATTTTTGAGACGTATTTTCTATTTTCACTCATCTATCATCCTATATATATATATGTGTGTGTGTGTGTGTGGTCCTCGTTCAGAATAGTCCAGCAATGAAAATGTCCCTTATTTCTGCATACCCAGGGGCAGGGTTTATTATACGCTGACTGTATCACCTGAAGAAGGGTAGACACTCCCTCAAAAGAGGGGTCCTCGATATAAGGGGTGTCCTGGATATAACACAAAAATATTGGGGCTGTAGAATACACTGATTGCTCTGCTGTAGAGGGGGTCAGACCCCTCCCAATAAGTGTCCTAGATATAACACTAAACGATATCTGATGGTAAGACTCCATTTTTGGAGATCTGGGGAGTAAGGAGTAGCTTTCATTGCCATAGCACCCGCGTTCCCTCTCATCTGGAGTGATAGTACCTGTTAGGCTTGGTTGATTTATATATGTATATTAAATATATATATAAGATTTGTAAACATATTTCATGGATAACATTCTTAAACAAGCCTGAGTTCTTTTTTGTACACAGTTAAATGGTTTCAAGTACTGCTATATAAGTCACAATTTAACATCAGTCATTTGTTTGCACACTTAGTTTTTTCTATTTGACCCATAGATAGGACCCTATCAGCTGCTACCACTCCAGATCAGAGTGTACCTGGGAGCGATGGCAATGAAAAGATTCGCCACATTTCCCAAATCTCCAAGACTGGAGCCTCGCCATCAGATTGTTTAATGTCATATCTAGGACGCTCGTTGAGTGGGCGGGGGTCTTACCTCTTTGCAAAAATGCTGTTGGTGCTGCTACTGCTACTGTTGATGTTGTTGATAATACATAACAAAAGCTTGTTTAGGTTACGTGGCCATGGAGATGAAACAGTTAATCACTTAATAAACGGATGTAGCAAACTGGCGAAAAAAGAATACAAGAACAAGCACGACTGGGTGGGAGAGTTGGTCCTCTGGGAACTGTACAAGAGATTAAAATTTGATCATACAAACAAACAGTATCAGCACAGACCAGAATCTATTCTAGAAAATGAAACCCATAAAATTCTCAGGGATTTTGAGAAACAGGCGGATCATTGAATTCAAACCAGAAGGCCAAACTTAATGTTGATTAACAAAAAAAAAGGATTTGTCATCAAACGAATTCTGCTGAAATCACAGGATGAAAATAAAAGAAGGCTAAAAGAGTGACAATAACTTGGATCTTGCTAGAGAACGAAGAAAGCTGTGGAACATGAAGGTGACATTGATAAGAGTTGTAATTGGCGTGCTTGGAATAGTCCCTAAAGGCTTGGAAAGTGGCCTGGAAGAGTTTGAAATCGGAAGACGAATCAAGACCATTCGAACTATAGCATTGGTGAGATCGGCCAGAATACTGAGTAGAGTCCAGGAGACCCGAAGAGATTTGCCGTCAGTCAAACTCTTGTGAAAGACCACCAGCTAACAATAATAATAATAATAATAATAATAATGACTTTAGATTCTGCCCCCTCTTCAAGCACTGCCGTTTATTTCCATTTAATGTATAAAACAAAGCACTCCCGACCCCTCCCAAAAAAAACAACAAATTTTCCAATGGAATCTTCTAGAATCAGGCGTCATGTAATTCTTTGGAAAGATATAAAAGAAACCCCCAACTTTTACTTAGTAACTAGCAAATATCTGAATGTGTACAGAGACTAAATAATTCTTCAGACCCGTTCGTTGGGTACAAGTTTAGTAGTAATTGCTTTTTAAAAAAAAGACTTGATTTTCGGTGACTTGTAAAATCTTTTGGTGAATTATTGTTATATTTTAACTGAAGAGTGTCACTAATCGGCTAAATGTTTTTACCAGGTGCAATTATCTCGAGCTAACTGAATAATTGTTTAAATTAACTCCTCACCCTCTATATTGCCCAACGACTTTCTCAATTGATAGAGGTTTGGGCTGGTATTTCGTCGGAAAATCGTCAGAAATCTCATGGAACAGAATATCACCAGCACATTTAGAACTAGTTTAAGTATAAGATATTACCATTAAGCTGACATGGAAAATCTTTAGTGTTTCGGGAAATATTTAATTTCTCTAACACTGTAAATTATTTGGCAACACAAATGAACAACGAAACTTCTTTTAAACAACACAACAAAGAAAGGTTTATTATCGTAGCATGTGTAAAGGAGTGAGAGTGAGAAAGTATCCCTTTTGTGTCGCTGGTCAGTATATTGATCCTTGGTTTGTAGGAAGTGTGTGTGAAGCTAGCAGCAGTTTGTTCTTCAGTGATGGGGTTCCAAGTGGTAGCAGTGGATGTGAGAGAGGTCTGTTTGTGCTACTGGCTCATGGTTCTCTGGCCGTCGACACACAAAAAGAAGGGACTAGAAAAAATAGTTCTTGAGAGGAATAAGGAATTAATGCGCTCTGCCAGTTGATTGGTCAGTGAGTGACCGACTCTCTTGGCGGGGGCATTGATTCGCGAAAGTTGCGAAATTCTGTGGCTGCTACAAATCTTTTAAGCAGTCCACTTTTTGCTTGGGAAGTAAAAAAAAATAGCAGGACAAAAAAATCTATGTTGTCATTAATATAACTTTTTATTTTAATTAGGAAAGTTTTTTAAACTCCATACCAGAAAAAAATTGATCCCAACACACTCATGGCCACATTTGACGTCACAAACCTATATAATAATATCCCCCATGAATTAGGAAAACAAGCCATCTCATTTTGGATACACAAACACCCAAGATTTAACAAAAAAATTATCATAGAGGGTATAGAAATAATCCTCAACAATAACTCCTTCCAATTCAACAGCATTAATTATATCCAAACACTAGGAACAGCTATGGGGACAAAAATGGCGCCAACATACGCTACCCTAACCCTAGCATACTTAGAAGAAAACCTATATGAAAAAATAGGTAAAAAATAAGGTAACGACATAAAAGAAGACTAAAACAAATCATGGAAAAGTTACTTGGATGATTGCTTCATATTCTGGAAGCACTCATGGGGGGACATCAACTACTACAAAACCTACACCCAAAAATAAAATTTACCTTGGAACACAGCCTATTTTAGGCTGTGTTCCAAGATACCATTTTTAGATATCCTCGTAAAAAAACGTAAATGACAAAATCATTACAGATATCTACCACAAACCAGCAGACACCCAACAATACCTCCACTTCAAAAGCCACCACTCCAAAAACTGTATAAAATCCATCCCTTACACACTAGCACGTAGAATACACACAATAATCACCGATAAGACCCTTAAAAAAACATACCTCAAAGAACTACACACAACCCTACACCAGAGAGGATATCCAACAACACTAATAAAGGGTTGGAATTAGCAACAAAAAAAATACCCCTAAGAGAATTAAGGAACAAAAAAAAACTCAACAACGAAAAACCTCAAGCAAACGTCACAACCTACAACAAAAATAATCCAGAACTATTTACAGAAATATTGAAAAATCTGGAAGAAACTGAGAACAAAAACAAAATCAAAGAAATACTAGACACAACAACAATAGTCAAAAGCCAGAGACAACCCTAAAATATGAAAAGAATACTCACCTCTTCTACAATCGGAAAAAACACAAAACAAGGAGTTACCAAATGCAAAAATAAACGATGCAAAATATGTGATATAATTATAGAAGGTGAGTCTTACACTTTTAAAAACTCCGAAACCAAATTCAAAATAAGTAAAAACTTAAGCTGCAACTCAAAAAAAACGTAGTATACGTAATTGAATGTAACGAATGCAAAGAAATATACATAGGATCAACACAATGACATCACTTCACAGGATTAATATCAAAATAGAAGAAAACAGAAAATGAAATGTTTCGAAACACCTATACCAATGTAGCAGAGGAAAATTCAATATCATGCCAGTCTACCAAAACAACGACTACACGCTTCTACAAATAAAGGAAAGAACCTTTATAGATAAATTCAAACCTAAGTTGAATAAAACATGAACCACCCACTCACAAAAACAGTTATATATATATATATATATATATATATATATATATATATATATATATATATATACGTATGTGTGTGTGTGGATATATATGTATGTGTATATGTATGCACGCAAAAACATAAACTATTAAAAACCATTCAAACTACAAACACTCGTAAATTAGAATATCATTTAATACCCATTAACAAGACCTTATTCAGAAAAAAATGAGCTGCCAGTAAATTTACCCCCCCCCCCATGATACAAAAAAAGCCATTGATGAGACCCAAAACCACTCCAACACACACACACATACACACACGACTATAAACATATCAAATATCAAAGAAGGGTAAAGCAGACCAAAGTAAACACACTCCAGGAAAAAGGAACAAAGACCCTAATATAAACAAATCTGACCAGACGAGAATCATTTATACTGGAAACAGGAGTGAGTTCAAGTCTCATTGAATACCCTATTTAAAAGGCCTTGTGCCACACATATTCTCTGACGAAAGCGACAGGCTGGAAACATACATATATATAACACGTATATATGAACAACATCTTTAAATATACTTATGCATGTATAGACCGGAGATCTCATCCGAATGAGAGACAATATTTATAGCTAACTTCATCACAGAAACAGAAATGTTTGAAGGTTGTTTTAGGTTCAGAGAGAAACTGAAAAATAACCTTCTAACTGTTTGTATACCTGTTGATACATTTAAGTAAGTTGTTTGAATTTGCAAGGATTTAAGAGCAAAATACAATGAAGTCATCAAGAGGTTTGACAGAACCCAGTGGCTGTTCTAGCATTGACTCATCAAGCAAAAATGACGAATCATGTGTCTCTTCTATCAGAGTGTTATATGAAACTGTAGTGAATCTGAAAGGCAGAATCTGCATTAGTGAAGTGTACCAGCAAGGTGGTATGAGTTACATCCCTTAGACAATATCGTCGAAGTCTCGGACGGACGAGAGAAGAGGAGAGGAAACGTTGAGTCAGTGAACGCATCGAGAAAGAAAAGAGACGAGAGTGCGGAGGAAAGAAGCTGAAGAAGAATGAAGGACTGTTTACTAAGAAGTTGATTTCACGTGATTTTCTTGTTGTCAAGGAGGCATACCCTTCACCCTCTTTTGTGTAATACATTCATAAAAAAACAATTTAAATGACAGAAACTTTTTTTAGTTTAATGATATTCTAAATTAAACTAATTTTGAAATATTCGCAATATGATAAAAAATAAATGTAAGTTCTGGTAAACAATAATTAATAAAAAGTTATTTATGTAAATCTTGAGGCTACAAAACGTCCTGTCTTTCATGCGAAGTAAGTTACGTGAAGCCCTAGGAACATAGTTTTCAGAAACTTATCGAAATTGACACTCTAGCCCCCCCCCCAAGTATTAAATTCATGTAAAAGTCAATTTAATCTGTAAACTTCTTGTTCCATTACTCAGGCGGAAATTGTTAAAATATGTGTCAAAGATTAAGTACTTATAATAATCTTTTACTTCACCATAAACATTATGATATGCCGCAAAATATCCGAAATGAGGGCGAACACTAACCATTTTGCCAACGGGTCGAATTTTTTAAAATCAATATCCAAATTAATTGATCCAAATATTTAAATTTTGAAATTGTATAAGCTCTGGAGGGTGAAAAAAATTGTTAACGTGAATATGTTGCAGTCACAGATCTATTTTCTCTCGCGAATCAATGCTCCCGCCAAGCGATTCGGCCACACACTGACCAATCAGCGGGCAGAGTGCATCGATTCCATCTTCCTCTCAAGAACTATTTTTTCTATCCCTTTTTGGAAGTCTGCCACGGGCAGAGAGTACCCGACAAGCAGAGAAGAGAGACCTCTCTCCTGTCGCCTGCCACGGGACGCTCCAGCATTGACGATCTTCACCGATGATAACTGCTGCTACCTGCGACACCCCAACAGTCTACTTTCTGTCATAAAAATAAACCTTTCATTGTTGTTCTTCAAAGAGGCTTTGTTATTTTGTTCAGTGCTACATAAACAATTACAAATTAACATTGTAGTGTATGTGAATTAACCATACACTAAGAATAAAAGGTTAAGAGTCCACAAAAGAGTTCTAATAAACTAAAAATCCTAGAAATCATATAAGATATTTTAACTAAGCAATTATTTCCTAAAGGCTTGGTTGGTTTCTTTTGTTTAATGACATATAAACCTTCGTGGGTTATTTAATGACGAAGCCACCATTCAAGAACAACAGCAGTGATGCTATTTAATCCATAGCTGGGAGGATAAGTGGGTTTATACCTTTCCCAAGGGTATTTGTCCGAAAGCGAACGTTATAGCGCGACTGGAGTTCGAACTGGCTTACTACGATTCCGCAGTCCATCTCTTTAATCATTACGCCACGTGGACACCCCTTTTAGTTCGTAGTTCGATTGGTCCATTTTGTAGCTTTTTGTATTTTGGCATACTATTAACTGAGACGAGTACTACTAGTGAAAGATTAGCCCAACGTAGCGCCTTAGAGCGGCCACGTTGGCTTCCACTAGCAGTCGGGAGATTTAGATGTTGTCACTCCACAGGTCACTGCTGAAAGAGAATGAGCTTCCTACCTTTGTCGGGAGGTTCCTTTTTCTTTACGCATGCGTCACTCCTTTTTCCTGTCAGAGGCTTTTGGGAGTTTCTGCATATTTTAATAATTTTCTTTTTTAATTCAATTTAATTAATTAATTTATTTATTTATTCTCTACAACTCCATTGGTTCATTCTTCCACATCTTAATTCGCTGGCAATTTATTTACACCAAATAAAAAGTACGATTGCTGCGACCGGCCTGCGAACGTAAACAGATCGGATTACACCTTTGCCCTAGAAAAATAACATCCGGGTACGACCGGAAATGATGAAGCCCTTTTTCGATTCTAACCGGCCGTTACAGCTAAGAAAGGGATAAATTAATATTTATCAACATTTGCAAAACACTTCTACCAGAAATAATTCTATAAAAATGGAAGTAATACTTTTCGCTAGCCTATACCGGGCTACAGAAATACTTATTTTCTGCGTCCATTTTTTGTAGAAAAACTTTCTATCCACGTGGCGCAACAAAAGTGGAGTTCCCTTTCTTCCATATAAAAAGGCTTCAGGCGGCGAAAATTCAGATTTCCCTATAATCGGCCTTCGGGCTTTTGACCATGTGTCAAGTCGTGTCTGGTGGGAGGCAGCGACAAATAGTCCCCATAATCGGCCTTCGGGCTTTTGACCATATGTCAAGTCGTGTCTGGTGGAAGGCAGTGACAAATAAACAGAGGTCCCCGCGGACTTTCTCGAAACCTATG
This sequence comes from Sepioteuthis lessoniana, assembly GCA_963585895.1. Taxonomy (NCBI): domain Eukaryota; kingdom Metazoa; phylum Mollusca; class Cephalopoda; order Myopsida; family Loliginidae; genus Sepioteuthis; species Sepioteuthis lessoniana. The sequence continues at coordinate 10,087 of CAUZXS010005181.1, read as the reverse complement.
TATGGCACTAGACCTTGCTGTCTAGTTCAAGCCATAACCCGGCATACGTGCCCGGACCCAGATTTAGGTTCGTGAAACTGCTTGCCTTATCATGCTCACATTGCACCAAGTGAGCCGATGAGCAGCATAGACCAGCAGGGTTCGAGTCTCGGCTCGTTCCCGACCTCCCCCTCCCCTTTATCCCCACTTTAATTGGCCTTCGGGCTTTTGACCTTGTGTCAAGTCGTGTCTGGTGGGAGGCAGCGACAAATAAACAGAGGTCTACGCGGACGCTCTAGGGCGTTTGTGTGTGGCCTTTCCTCTACAGTTCTTGGGTTGCATTCGGTTGGCCGTCTTACCTCTGGGCGGTTCTGCAGGGTGTGCCTCGGCACTGGAGATTTCCTCCGGCCTCAGGGGGCTATCCCCCCAGGCTTTTACCCCCTTCGGGGGGTTGGGTTTATTGCCTGGCGCCTGAGGCGCCTCAAAAAGGGGAATGCGGACGGGGCCGAAGGTATTTTTGGCCTTGCCGGACGGGTGTGGGCTTCGGCCCTGCGACCGGACCCACCTTAAAAACGGCCTTGTGCCATATTACAGCGTTGGTGGGACGCATCGATAAATAACAGAGGTCTACGCGGACGCTCTCTGGGGCCACTCGTCTCCACGAGGCTCGGATCCTACGTTATCGTGGTTGCACCCACCTCACCGCCACTTCTAGTGGTAGATTCAACAACCTTTTTTTACGGTCCTTTTTAAGGGCTATGAGAGGTCACCTCCTGCGGGTCGGAGCATCTCTAGCGGTCATTAATGACCAGTCGAAATAGACGGCCTGGAGGCAAACACGAAGAGGACTCACAAAGACCAGCCGGTCTTAACCATCGCTCGGTTCCGCTCGTCCGTTTGGCTGCGCAGCGCTAAAGGCAAGGGTTCGCCTTTAGCTACCGCTCCACCATCCGCGCAGCGCTAAGATAACGCCAGTCTTAGCCTCGGCCTCCTGGCCCGTTCGCTCGACAGTGCAGAGCTTTGGCGCGCAAGCCTTAGATACCGCCTCGATACGTCCGCACAGCTTTGGCGCGAAACAGCCTTAGCTACCGCCAAAACTCGTCTGCACAGCTTTGGCGCGACAGAGCCATAGCTACGGTAAACGATACGCCCGCACTGCTATCTGGCACGACAAAGCCATAGCTACTGTAAACGATACGCCCGCACAGCTATCTGGAATGACAAATCCATAGCTACTGTTAACGATACGCCCGCACAGCTATCTGGCACGACAAAGCCATAGCTACCGTAAACGATACGCCCGCACAGCTATCTAGCACGACAAAGCCATAGCTACCGACCACTACGCTCCTGCAATGCAGTCCACGTAACGACTCGCTGTTACGGACTACACTAGCATTGCAACATCTGGCCCACGTAACGACTCGCTGATCGACACCCCCCCGGTTAACCCAACGTACTGTCAAAACCGGGATATCGATCTACCGACCACGACGCTCCTACAATGCAGCATTCAATCCACGTAACGACTCGCTGTTACGGACTGCCCTAGCATTGCAACAACTAGCCACGACGACTCGCTGTACCGGCTAGCAACCAAAACGACTCGACCGACTTCGGCTTTCCGCGACGACTCGACCGACCTCAGCTGCCCGCGACGCCTGTCCAACTGCATCCAACGCCTCGACCGATCTCAGCTTACCAGCATCAGACATCTAGCTGTATCTCCACGACTCGACCTACGCCAGCAACCCTCGTCGAACGTCTAGCTGCGCACAACCACGACTCGACCATACCAGCTAACGACGTAACCCATCCTAGCTGAAGACCACATTACAACTGCCACGGACATTTACATACACGTTTGTAATTCCGGCAAATAAAATCGTCACTTTTGTTGTATCTATTATCTCGCCTTCTATCTCTTCCTTCATTGCCTCTGGCTGTCACACTATACTCACTCGCATTACACTTAAATCATTTGCGGAGTCGACGCGCTTATCGGCTCCGCAACAAGATGACTCATGTCCATCTGCGAGTTTTTAACAATCGGTAAATAAATGAAAAAGAAAAAAAAGAGACATTTACTCACAGATTACAATTACTTTTTTTCATACATTAATCAATAAATACAGTAAGACAATTAGTCTTCTTTGCTTTTTCCTCTTCTTTTTGGCCTCGCAAAGGCAAGGACTGCTCTCTCTCTCTCTTTCTTCTTCTTCTTCTTCTTCTTCTTCTTCTTCTTCTTCTTCTTCTTCTTCTTCTTCTTCTTCTTCTTCTTCAGGCCTTGGGCAGCCCTTTCCCAATCCTCTTTGTGAAGGAATGAGTATTTCTCTAAGATATAAATCCAAGTGCCAGTTCCACACTATACAACACAATTTGTACAAACAAACGTAGATGAAAGAAAATTTACAAAAGAGTGTTAAATACAAACAATTTTTTACTTTATCATAATTGGACAAATAAAAAAATACAATAGATGTGTATGTGTGTGTGTGTGTGTGTAAAAACAAGAATATTTTTAGTCAGGAATAACAGGTAGAAAGAGAGAGGTCAACTTGTACCTACATACATGTGTATGTGTGCGGGTATGTATGAGTTCTGGTAT
>CAUZXS010005181.1:0-2500 GCA_963585895.1 Sepioteuthis lessoniana | reverse complement strand
CATTTCTTTTATACTTTCCTTTATTTACTGGGTTCAACAACCATTCCATGGATGAGGGAGTTTTTCCTGAATACATTAAAATGGTAAAATCCCCCAGTTAAAGTGTCAAAAATACGTTAATTCGTTTCATGTATGTAGGTGTCCGCATTTGGTATTTCGGGCTTCCATAAGGGTTAGTTTTCTTTTGGAAGTTTTGTCAAAGTCCGATAAGGGTTAGTTTATTGTTCAGTAGTGGGTCTTGTATATTTCAGCATAATGTTGACTGAGAGAGGGCAGCTACTGGGTGAAAGGGGCTAACCGATGCTACGTCCAAAGACATATGCATGGTACCTAGACATGTCAGCAACGATGTTATCAAAACACTGGTCACTGCCTGAAAGAGAAAGAATGCCTGGTCCCCTTTGTCAAGAGGAATGCCTTTTTTCTTTTATGTATACGTCATCTCCTTTTCCTGTTAGGGACCTCTGGGAGTTTCTGCTAATTTAATAGTTTTCTTTTTCTTTTTTCTTTTTTTAATTTAATTTAAATTTTTTTTATTTATTTATTCGTTCCTAACAAGATCTCATTTTTCTGATGCTGGTATTAGAAAAAATTGGTCCATTTACTAAAACTTTTCTGATTCCCAATGATACACACAAAATTAAGTCCTAAAGAGTTTGGATTCAAGTTAAGCTAACCCTGATTTTAAACTGGATAATATATATTGCATTTCAGATGCTACATTTTTCAGTTTATTTCTGATGTTAAACTGTTCAAATTAAAAGGAGATAAATTCAACTATTTTTTATTTTAATTATTTCTTTGGTGCTTGTCCAGAATAGACCACTAATGAAAGTTTCCATTATTTCTTGGGTGATGCCTGAATAAATTATATGAAAATGTAATAAATAACATCTTCAACTAGATACAATTCAGCCATATTTCTTTTGTCTTTCACCAACTTCTAAAAAGGTGTCAAGTTATGGCTGATGACTGATTTTTAATTTTTGGGAATTGACTGAAATTTTATTGAAACTCACTCTTGTCTGGATGGTAAAAATAAGTATTATATTTTTATAGAATTTTATTATTGAATTTTATTATATTTTTATAGAATTTTATTATATTTTTATAGAATTGTATGATAGAATTTTATTATATTTTTATAGAATTTTTTCTTGATTACTGAAGAAATAACTGAGACTTTAATTGACAGGTAATTCTGGACAAAAGCCATTTGTTTTTGTTTTATAAAAGCAAGTGACATTAGTAAATATATTGCTCATTATCTTATAATAGAAGTGGATTGGAAATCAGGAAGAAAGGGATTGCCTGGGGTCAGGAATAAATGTAAGTATTATTGATAAAATTGAGTTATTACATAATATGAATGTATGGCTAATGGTTTTACTATAGAAATATCTTAGAAAGTAGAGAGAAAGGGATTTTTAGTAATTAGGAATTATTCAAGCCTTACTGATATATATATATATATATATATATATATATATATATATATATATATATATATATGAAGGTCATTCAATAAATATTGGGAATTTTTTCAAAAGGCAAAATAATTTTTCTTTAGAATTTTTTCTCTTAATGTAAATACTGCATTGTTTGGAATTGGTTTATAGCAAAAATTATTATAATCTCAGAAAAATATTTTTTCTGAGGCTATTCAAAATGGCAGCAGATGAAAGAGAGTGCTCCAGGCTTGAACAAAAGTTTATTGTCAAACTTTTGGTAGCTGTGAAGTGCAGACCATGTAATGTGAATGAAGAAACATGTTTTAATGTAAAAAATACTTACAAATGGAAGCAGTGCATATGTTGGGCTATTGTGACCTGTTGAGTTGACCAAGTATAGAGATGAATACAATTTGGGAACCATTAGTCAAAAAGAAAAAAATGTGATATGAATTGGGACAAAAAATCGGACATGATAGTAGAAAGGTTGATGGAGACATTAGGTTTATAAGTCCCAAAATTCACTTTGAATTTTCTGGCTTGGACACAAAGAATACTTAGGACACAATTACTACATTACTAATATATATATATATATATATATAAGGGGGTGTCCTCGTGGTGTAATGGTTAAAGCAAGCGATGGACTGCGGAATCGTAGTACGCGAGTTCGTACTCCAGTCGCGCTATTACGTTCACTTTTGGGCAAATACCCTTGGGAAAGGTATGAACCCCCTTATCCTCCCAGCTATGGGTTAAATAGTACCACTACTGTTCTTCTAGGAGAATGGCTTTGGCAATAAATAACCTAAAAAAGTTGATATGACATTAAACAAAGAAACCAACCAACTCTCTCTATATATATTGCTTATAATCTTACTATAGAAACACATTGTAAATCAGAAAGAAAGAGATTATCAAAGCAAGCTTTACTGATAGAACAGGGTGTATATATATATATATATATAATTATATATAGGTGGGTATCATACAATAACTGATGTTTATAGAACAGCATTGCTTCTAAAAAAGCCTTCATCTGATGATGA
>CAUZXS010005180.1:5000-25541 GCA_963585895.1 Sepioteuthis lessoniana | reverse complement strand
ACGAACAAACCATGATAAAGCAGTGCTTTACATGCTAATTAGTCTAAGTTATTGATAGTCATTCTTTCTTATTCAATAAGTTTGGCCTGATACTAGACATTGTTTTGTGAAGGTAAATGAAAAAAAAATATAAGGGTTAAATTATAAAAATACACTCCTAAAACTTGTGACTTTTCAGAACAGCACTTTTAAAATTACCCTAGGATATTTTTGAACTTACATAAATTTGTCTTCAAAATATATACTTTCTCATTTATTTCTCAAATTAAATCTGTTTTTTGTTATACCTGTTTTTTAGCTATAGTAAGAGCCTAACAGTTATCAGCATAGAAAATAGAATCAACAAGAAGAGTTCAAATTCCAGCTTTTTCTTCCCACCAGCTATGATTGAAATAGTAGGACAGACTGGGTTCTCTAGCCTGAGGTAGCAATCAGTATAGGGGAAGGATAACACAATTAAAATCAAGAGAGAAGCTCCTTTGGGCAGTTAGATGTTGACTTTGACTTCAAGCTCAAGTAAAAACACAAAAAGAATCTCCATTTGACATCTCTTGAGAGAATAGAAAAGAAGAAAAAATAGTAACAGTTTATGTGATATATACATATATATGTATATCTATATGTAAATACACACATTTACATACAAAATGAAGTGAAGACTATTTAAAATATGCATGCATACAAGACCGCATCATCGTCTTCAGTTTGATACACAGTTTTTACCTAATTTTGATCTGAAATTTTTACTGTACAATGTTCAATTTATATGAGTAGTATTCATCTCTGATCTCTGAGCACAGAGAACTAAAGATTATGTTGAAAAATAAATATTTTTAGTATAGAATAAAAGCTTTTCCATCATGAGGTTAAAGATTTAGTGATGATTTACCTACATATAAGAATTTTAAAGCCAGCATTTTTATACCTATCATGAAACATTTATTTTATTAATAAGATAAACTCAGAAAAGCTACATTTATCTGAAATTCATAACCAGGCAATGTTTTCTTTGGATATTGTATCTTAAGCAGTACATATTTCAAAACTTAGCAAAGTTTAACTTTGAAAAATAATAGTAATGTAAAATAAGATGATATAAAAATATATTTACAGAAAATGATTTTTTAATCTAAATATATCACTGCCAAAAGTACCCACCAAGCTTCAACTTGGTATATATATATATATATATATATATATATATATATATATATATATATATATATATATATATATACACTTTTACAACTCCAAAAAGAATTTGCTGAGTCACTACGGATTAAGAAATGTATTTTTTATGATCTTCTACACAAATTTCTATAAATTGACATTTTAGCAGAGACTGAAACCTCTGATTTAGTGTCTAACTTAAAAAAGAGAAAAAGAATAAAGATTCATGGCTAATTTCTCTCAAAAATATGATGACCAAGCAAAAAGTTTACATGATCTTTATTATAAATTATTTTAAACAAATTATTCAAATCATAACAGTACTTCAAATTTACAATCAGAATTAAACGAAAAACACTGTGCATAGAGTTGTCTAGATGATTAACATACATTAGAGTTTGATTTTTTTTTTAATGAAAAACATAAATTAGTGATAATTTTAACTACATTTATGTATAAATAAAAAAGCTCAAAACTAGTAATTTATACAGTAATATAATTACTACCATAAGTTTCTAAGTTTATATTCATTATCCAACTATCGATGAATAAATTATAAAAAAAACATTATCTTAATTCAAATTCAAGTTTTCTGACAAATCCCAGACATATCTGGATATATTTCAAATGTCTAATCTTTTTAAACATGGTACAATGTCTGAAAATAGTTTATTTACAGTATTGGACAAAAAAAAAAAAAACTGAAAAACTCAACTACTGAAATTTCAATGGCTTAGACACACACATAGGAAGAGATTATTTTCATTGATTACAGTTGTCAAAGTTCCCTTACTTGTAATAAAAAGTAACAATTTTCTAAAAAATTCAGAAATACCAAAAAATAGTTAATTTCTTAGAAATTTTTGCTTAATTTGATATCCAAATTTGTGATTAGTCCTTTGCTGGTTCAGTTTTTTTAGAGGTGGGGGTCAATAATGTAAAAATCTATGTAGTGGCAGAAAACAGATTTTTCACACAAATCTACAAAAGAATTTTAACAAGAAAATTAACTTTACAAGCCAGTCAAAATAGAAAGTGAAAAATTGATATAGTAATTCTTTAAAAAATTTTTTTTAATTTTAAAAAAGTCATTACATAATAAAATTCCTTGAGATTGAAAAAAAATATACTAGTAATGAATATCTAAAAGCTTATCTTCCTTGTCAATAGTTTAATTTACTACTTAAGAGTCAATATAATTCCATATTTAATTCACTGAAATATTCAACAAAACTATTAAACATTTTTTATAAAATAAATGTGTAGAATTAGGTTTATAACCTCCAAATTCAAGTTAAGGCTGAGTCAAATAATATAATTACCAAATATGCAAACTTTTATACTTTGACAGTCAAATTTAAAATTATTTTAAAATAACCAACAAAAAAGGAAAAATGACAACAAAAAAATTAAAGCAGTAAAAAGATTTTATCAAAAGGCAAGTTCCTGGAAGATTAAAAAATCTTATAGAGTAACAAACAAAAAACACAAGAAAAGGTCAGCATAGTATGAAGTGAAATTTTGCATAGGAAATTGCTCATTTATTGTAAGGAAAATGTTAGGAGAAAGCCATGACTATTCTTGTACTAAAATGTCTTATTTTTATTTACTATCTGCAGAAGAGCAGGCTTCCAAAGAAAAAAAATATCCTCCTTTTAAGACCTTTAGACATACCATGTTTCAAATATATCAAAGTTCATTTGCTAAAAATCTGATAATATGTAGACTTTCAATGATGCTCAATTGCTGAGGTTCATCTTATAAACATTAGTTCACAAACTGCTTTCAATATAAACCATCTTTTTACATCTATTATATTCATATACTTGCACATATGTGATGATCACAAAACCTATTCCTGAAACACTCAATAATAAATTCACATTAATAGCTAGCAAGATCAACATGCACACCATTCAACTACAATGAATTTGGTCTTGGAACAACTTTTAGCATCTGCCACTTTCTAGTAATTATATGTTGTTGGCTCTGAATAGTAACTCTTTTGTTATAACCTCAACAATTTTTTTTAGGTCATTAAAAAATACCAATTATTAAAAACTGAGCATCCATAAGTATAAGCTAAGAATAAAATGTTAGATTTAAATATTTTTAAAATATTTACAACTAAAATGACCAAACTAAAACAAAAATAACTAAAATCATATCATGTTTTAGTTTTGTTTCGTTTGATGGTATATCAACCATTCTAAGTTATTTAATGCTAAATCCATTTTTATACATATAAACAATTCTATTTCAAACAATTCAGTTAAGCATAAGTATGCAGTTTAAAAGTCAAAACAGTTCTATTTCAAACAATTCAGTTTAGTATAAACACACAGTTTAGTTCTATTAGACCCTATCAGGTGCTACCTCTCTGAGCCAAAGTGGACCAAGGAGCAATGGCAATAAAGAGGTACCCCACATTCCCCAAAGCTCCAGCATTACTGGAGCCTCACCATCAGATTGTTTACAATCATATCCAGGACACTCATGGGGCAGAGGGGCTTACACCCTTGCAGAGATGCAGTCTGCGTATTCTACAGCACCAGCCAACTGAGTCAAAATCATATGATAATATCTATTATAATAACTAAGGATAAAATAAGACAATAGACACAAGTGGGAAATATAACCAGAAAATAAAATGCTCACACAAAGAGTTGTTTATCAGGAACTGTTTTATAAAAACAAATATATATATATATATATATATATATATATATATATATATATAAGACATTGTTTTATTATGCAAGTAAATCCACAAGCAAGCCTACCATTTTTAAGCAGCAGATATTGACAAACTGTAAACTTTATATAATGAGGTGCGCATGGTGTAATGGTTATCGTCGTAGGAAATGGACACAGTGACACAAGTTCAAATCCTGGACAAGACTGATTGCATTTCACATAGCATTAATACCCTTAGGAAAGGTATGAATCCAAATATTCTCCCTCCAGTATGGGTAAATAGTAGGGCAGACTAAGTTCTTCAGCCTTGGTGAGGCAACTAGTTGTGGAGAAGGAAAACTGACTTCAAACCTGTTAAACTCCGCTTAAAAATTGACCTTGTGTCATATCCTGCCCGAGCGGAGGGGTTGGTAAATATGGTAAACTTTATATAATGTTATAAATTAGAAAAGAGATAGAAAAAAAAGAGAAAAATACAGCCAGAAGTTAGGAGTAGGGGTATGATTTAAATGTCATGGGGTGGGGAGGAGCACAAGTATACAATATTTGCTTTTCTTAAATTAACTTACAAGTATGCAAATAAAATATTTTTTTAAAAGCTGACCAAATCAATAATTGACTTGGACAATAAAAATAAATTGTCTTATTTTTTATAAATAATCCTTTTAACTAAGACAAAACAGTTCTTGACACAGATACACACTGATGTCTCTTATGCATAATTATTTTTCTTCATTCATTAGCACTGTGTTATTTCACATACTAAATTCTTTGACTAAACCATGGGTCTACTGGTTTCAGCAACTTCCTAATCATAAAAAGATAAAAAAAAGCAGACAAAAGGTTTTGGGAGGGCTTTTGAAGGAGAGGGTAGGTAATCACCAGAGAACCATATGGGTAATGGTCAATATTATTTCATTTTTTAACTCCCACCCAGCTTTTCTTTTCAACTATGAATAATCACATACTTTAATTTTCTCTTTCCAACTTCCCATGCATTTCATTTGTGAGTTGTTTTTTCTCATTAATCCATGTAAAGTTTACTTCAATATCTATAATACAAAAAAAGCTAAGTATGTGATGCTTCAGCTAACTTGTAATATACAAGGCTGGACCTAAAGTCCATAGCTTGATACAGTTATTAGCAGAATTTTGATATGAATTTTTCAATGTATAATATTCAACTTATTGATTAATATTCACTACTGACTAAATGCATTGAAAAAGAAGGAGATTATATTGGAAAATAAATATCTATTGTATGAAATAAATGCTTTTTTTCCATCATTAAACTATAGATATATTAATGTAATTATATAAGTACTTCTGTTAAATGATTTTAAGAAGTCTACTTTATGCCAGCAGTGTTAGTAGATAACCCAAATCTCAAAATAATCTGCAATCAATAATTTTAATTGTTTAATAGTTGAAAACATTAATAACATACCGAAATGGAGATTGTGTTAATCATATCAAAAAGTCACAAAAAAAGAGAACAATACAGTTAAGATCTTTACCAAATAAAGCAACTTTGTAATTTCACTTATTTCCCAAAAAAATAACAATAATAAATCTTATTGGACTTTATAAATAGATTAACTCATGTACTCAAATTGAAAAATACTAATAAAGTTTTTTCTAATAATTATATACAAAACTAATTATTTTGGCATTTAATCTAAAGTTAACTTTCTTCTCAGAGAGTTATTTAGATAAACCATACCAGCTGATATTTTATATCAAAAATCTTAAGAAAACAAAAAAGAAAAAAAGCAATGATTAGTCTCATATCTCTGAATGATACATCAAATCTCAACCAATTCTAATTTTTAAAATGAGCTATTTTCAAATGCAGATCAAAATTATATGCTACATTTAAGTTCCTAGCATACCTTTTGAAAACTAAAAACCAAATATACAGTAATAACAATTTAAGAAATTTTTTTAAATGATGAAAACTTTTACACAGTTAAACATATTCTTTGTTTCAACAATGAAATATTAAGTTATATCAGTAATACTCAAATCCCAAATTGAAGTGTCTGTCCAAGAGCAGTGTATATACTAATTTGCATAAAATTTCATGAATACATTTGATGTTTACTAGTTGCTTAGATTTGCTTCTTTCTTATATTTCATAGGAGTTTCACTACAAATAAACTTAATATATTTAAAAAGTTAATTCTTTTTTTATAAAACTAATGTCTAAAATCATAATACAGAGAATCTATATAAGGAATAGTGGTAGAGTGTTCGCCAGTGGGTCAGGAGACTGAAGTTCAATCTCAGGTCAAGTCATACCAAAGTCTCAAAAAAATGGTACTTGATACTGCCTTGCTTATCACTCATCATTATAAGATACATTTCAAGGGTAAAGTGGAGCAATCCAGGGAAAGGAGTAGCACCATCCCCTACACTTCAGTGTAGTAGCTATTGAAAAGGGAGCTTTCAGGTAGCCCTCGACTACAGTCGCCAACTTAACTTTTTTTTTATATAAGGAATTTGAACACACACTGATTTTGGTATGGGTGAGGTTCATGGATATAAGGGGCCAACTGTATTCAAATTAACCCATTATAATTTTACAATACATTTTAGACTGTAAAGGTAAACAAAATTGCTTTAGATTTGAGATAAACTCCATTTTAAGAAAATATTTTTCAGAGCATTGTTTTTTTATGAAAAATGGTCAACTTTCTGCAATTACAAGTTTCACATCCAAAGATTCAAGCAATTGCAGATCAAGAATATTTGGAGGTAGAAAAAAAAATTCAAGAAAATTTCCAGTAAGTAAAACTTGAATTAGTTAAGTGCCAAGCATTATATTAAATCCAAATTAATTTTCATGTTTCACTTTTCACAAATATCTCAGTTCTATAATGGGTACAAATTATTTTAATAGAATTTTTTTCAACATTAGTTCTTACAAAGATTTTGATAAAATTTACTTTTATACAAGTTCGCTTTTATATTTTAAAGTGTCAATTTTCTGCTAATTTTTTTCATACCTACAGTAGAACGATTACTGACATTGTATCAAATATTATAAATAATAATAAATAATTATGAGAGGATCTAAAGTATACAGGAGGGATGCATGTAGGTTATATGCCAATACTATAGCATTTACGTGAAAAATTTGAGCACCCACTGATTTTGTTACTGGTGAAGTTCAAGGTAAGGTATTTAAATTTTTAAATAACCTATTATAATTTAAATTCCATCCAAACAAGCAAAACTGACTTTTGTTTATATTTATAACTACAATTTAAAATCTTTTACAGATAAAATGTAAAATAAGTTATCAAAATAGAGCTTTAATTTATTTTAAAAGAAGGTAAGAGTCAGGGAAAATGAATTCTACATAGCTATAGCACTATCCAATTAAGATGACATATTTTTTCTTAAGTATACTAATAATTTTTAATTAATTAGGAACATGAATAAAAAAATTAAGAATTGTAAGGACTGTATACAAATGGCAATTTATATATTATAAAACATTACATGTTCCACATACTTCTTATAGAGGTTAATAACAATGGCATTTATAAGAAAAACAAGCATACTTTAATGAGAGAATTAATTCAACTGCTGTGAAATTTTCAGCACGACATCTATTTTGATTGATTAAAAACAAAGATTTGGTTTAGTTAACCTTTCAAACACAAAGTAAGGGTCCAACTTAGCATTATGTTTACATTGTAAATCAAACCACTCTCTAAGAATTTAAAAACCTTTGGGATTTTCAAAAATTCACGAGTTCAAAAACATGTCCCATTAGTGGCCATAAATTTATCTGTCCTTAAATTAGGTGACAATAGGAGATAATATAATAGTAAATAAGTAGAAAATGTAAAAGTGCAGCACACAATCAACACTGATAGAAAAATAATACAAATATGTGGAAATCCAATAGAAAAAGAAATAAAGAATCTAATTATTTCATAATAGTATGTAGAAAACATTTGAAAATACACACTCATACTTGAGTAAACACCTATATACACATGCTTGAAAGACACAATGACTAATTCAATCATGGTTCCAGATAAAATTAGTCAACCATAACTTTTTAAAAGACATTGAAAATTATATAAAAAAAGATCAAAACAATACCAGATGAAATCAGTCATCAACCAACATCAAGAAATCAGTAAAAGAAAGAACAGGTTTCCCTATACAGGTAGATACCATTTAATCTTAGCTTAGCACAAGGCTAGAAATATTGGGTACCCAGTAAGAATCAAACTCACTAACAATGGTCTATTAGCCTAGATTACTAACCATGCAAGTAGATGTCAATAATACTTGGCCTGAGTATCAGGACTCAAAAATTAGAGAATAAATCAATAAGAGACAAGTCCATGATATTCAATTGATAACAATATAGTATTCTTGGATATAGGTGAATACAAAAATTGATGTGATGTGAACTACCAAATAGTACATATAAAACAAAGCAATTATACAATCTTTAGCTGATTCAATAATAATAGAGTTTAGCATAACTTAGAGACCAAAAAATTTCTAGATGATATGACAACAAATTGAGATTTGGATTTTCTGGGAAGTCTTTGTCTTCTGATAAGAATAACAATAATACATTTTCAAGATAAATTCCTTCTCTAATAAACTTGAGTGAAAAAATCCTCTTCAAATGAAGATATATTTATTATTACTACAACAACATGTATACTGACAGCAGTCTTCAGTTTTCAAAAACAATGACAAGTTTCTTAAATTTTGAAGATTGTGCATCAAATAATCATCATAGTTAAAATATCAGAATTTTTAAACATTTTATTTTTATCTAATTGTAACGAAAATACATCAAGTATTTGAAATAAATAAGGAAATAATTTTAAAGTTGTTCAGCTGCAGCAGCAATATATTGTTAGGTTAGTTGCAAGAGATCAAATAAAATGTTTTTGACAATTTACAAAGAAATATTAGGAAATTCAAATTCTTACTTCTAACAAACAGTAACCTGAGAATGCGGTATTGATTATAATTAAATTAATTCAATAATAGTATCAAAGAATAAATAGAAATTATACACAGCCTTTGTATGATGGGTCACAAACTAATTAGAAAACAATCCCATAAGTATAGTGACATGCTAATTTCATAAAAGTTGTTTGCTATAAATATATCATATAAATCTAAATAAAAAATCAAAATGTGAACCCTCTACAATACATCTAATATCAGATAACTTTCCACAGGACTTAATTATTAGTGTTATAGGAGTTTGTGCCTTCCTTTTCATAAGGTTGGGTTGGACTATCCCATTTCTTGTGCTGGGGTGGACTAATACAGTATACTGGTGTTGATTTTTTTTATCCTAACTGATTACTACTTGTTTTCTCTACCCAACAATTGTAGATAAGAAATGTTTCAAAAACTCTGATCACTTTCAAATGAGAAACCAAAATCAACACCAAAATAATACCCAAAATTGGAAAAAGAATCTTTAACAATAGCAGAAATTATATATATTATATATAAACTAAAATGATTTATCTTAAAGAATAGTTGAACAAACTGACCAAGTACAGAATGAAAAAGATTTTTTTTTCTTTTTACATTATCAATTTAAAATTCCACAACAAATATGAAATAAAAGTAAATAAATAGAAAATGTAAAAATACAACACACACTCAACAGTGATAGGAAAGAAAAAGAAATACCAAACGAATATATGGAAATAAAAAAAATTAACAAAGAATTTACACATTTCATAATAGTATATAGAAAACACACACACACACACTTGGAAGCAGAAGCAATGGGAAATTCAACCATGGTTCAAGATAAAATTTCTTAATCATAACTTTTTACAAAAATAGATATGGCAACTTGCATCTAATTCATAGTAAGCAATTGAAATAGTTCAAACTAAGTACCCAAGATCTCAATGGCATCCTTTATAAGCTCTTTAACAATATATTGGATAAAATACATACCCAGGATTCTTAGAATTTTTGCCCATGATTGCTTTTTAACTATTTTTTCTTTTTTAAGCAAGCTTAAAATTTAGTTATTCCTACAATTCAATCAAATTTTATGAAAATACACAAAATAGTATTTTAAATTTCATAAATGTCGCTATAATTCACCATGTCTTTTTTGTCTATCATTAAAAAACTTCAGGACATCTTGAATCATGTTTTCAGCACATAAGATTTTGAAAACTCCAAAACATTTAAGTTCTTAAGGTGGAGGTTGAGTTACAGTGTAAGTATAATGCTAGGCTGGACACTTATTTTGTGTTTAAAAGGTCAGCTAAAGCAAATCTTTATCATTTTTTTAACCAAATAATGTAAACATCTAGCTTCCAGAAACCAAAGTTTTGGACTTTTTTCCCCCCAATCCTTGAAAAGTCAAAGCTTAAAAATTACCTTATGGTTATGTTTATATTAGTAAAATAAGCATTGGCCATTGTGAGTGGAAGAGCATAAACATTAACCTCTAAACTTATAAGTTCTTACAAAAACATAGTTTGATATTATTAACTTAAAATCAAAAAGTAAATATAAATATATGTAAATTTCTTAATTCAAAGTGTAGCATTAACATTAAAGAATTTATGATATATTGTACATCACTACCTTACCATGAAAATACCCATAAAACTTAACATGAAAAATCTAAGAATAATTTTTTTATAATCCTTTAGCATCACAAAAATGAAAATGAGGGGAAAAAAAGAACTCAAAATAAGTTATATTTTCACGAGCTTTCAAATACATTTGACACTTCTGGCAGAATTTTTCTTTTAAAGGAAACAAGATTTGCCGTGTTAATCACATACTTTCATTAATATACTAAATCTAAAGACTATAATTTATAATTAAAGGATACACTTTGCTAATGTTTCTTGAATAGCAATATAGTTTCACTTAGAAGTGAAATTCATTATAAGAATAATCCTGTAGAAAAATCAAAAATTTAGCCTTCTTGCTACTGAGTTGCTAAACTAGAAAAATAGGAAAGTTAACAGTTTTAATGATATCATGGTACAATTAACTCAATTTAACTCATCTTTGAAAGTCTTTACATGTTTTTGCAATCTTTTACATTCTTAAACCCATTATAGAGAAAAATAATAAGAATTTATGGGAATTAATGGCCAATTATAATGTAAATAAGCATAAATAAATTCATCAATTAATAGAATGAATGTTTTACCAAAAGAATAGATCAACATATACAAATTGAACAAATTTAAATCAAGTTATATCAAAACTGACTTTAATATTGATATGTTTGAAAACATTACAACACTTGAATGACTTATTTTAAATTCAGTGAACATTAAAAATATTGTTTTTTAATGACATAAATAAAAATAATTAGATTTTTTTATGTTACAAGATTTATAAAAGATATCTACAATGATCAAACTGGACATTATCATTAAAGATGTTTATATCTGGACATACTTTAATAGCTGTTTGCCATTCATCTTAGCTATAAAGCCCCAAATTCATGGTTTTGAAATTTAGAAATACCTTGCTGGTGAATCGGTGTTAAAAAATTGAACCAACTCAACAACAATGAAAAAAAATGTAGACCTTATTGCTTGTATTTCAATGCTCTAACACAGAAAACGGAATTGGTCATGAAATCTATGTTAAACATATAGAGAATTTTTGCTGTAAGATATAATGGATCAAATCAAACAGGCATATTGTTGTATTAGATTTTTGTCTATAGTGTCTCAAGTGTAATCAGAAATTTAGATATGCTAATAAAAAAAGCAGTCTTAATTTGTACACCCAATATGCAACAAATGAAATCAAACAATACTTTTAAACTATTATAACTTTAAATCATTCAAGAACTATGTCATGCAAATTACTTTCTAGATTATTAATGCTCAATCAATAAGATTAAGTCTTCACTTCACACCACTTTAGAAAATACAAAAACAAAGTCATAAAAGCATACCAGATTTATAGAAATATTAAACAATGAAAGCACATGAACATGGAATTTCTTAAAAGACAAAATTCTTAAGAAATATTGTCAATGTTTAATATACAAAGCAATAAACAAATTTTGTCACACTGAGTGAATGTTTTATTTACTGAGCTAGTAGAAACAAAATATTACTGCAATTAAATCTACCGAAAAAATTGCCAGGCCAATATACAAAATTCACTTTTATTTCATTTGAAAATCTTAGCGGGAAGAAAAAAAAAGCCTTCTATATCTAATCCAGCTAAAATACTAAGTTCATGAAATATTACATTTTCATACAAAACTAACTTTACAACTTATAGTCTAGGTTAAAAGCACAGTAAAGATAACCCAAAGCCAAATTTTTTTAGACCTTATTTTTTCAAGATAAATAATTTTACAAATGGAGAAAACATTTTACTATTCATGAGTTTTTTGATGTTAGATGATAAAAAAAAAACCACACACATTCACACACAAATTGGAAATGTAAATAATTCAAGTTGGTTCTTTTAATTGTACTGAATAAAACAATCAAAAGATTAAGATGATTCTTCAAAAGTTTTATCAACTAAATCTTAAAATTTGATCAACCAAACACTTTTTATAATCATAAAGATCATGCTTTAAAATTTTCATAAATTTTTTTATTTAAAAAAAATCCTTAAAAACCAACATTCTTTTTTATTGAAAAATGTAAAACTATTTTGCAACTTGAAATTTCAACATACCAGATAATATTACTGTCATACATGTTTCAGAGAACTGATACCTGGAAAATTGTAAAGTAAAAATGAATTATTGTGCTAAAACAGTGCACTATATCTAAGTAGAATGGTAAGATTAATAGGAAATAATCAAAAATTCAAAAAGATTATGGTGCTGATAAATCAGGCTGTGTCTAATCTTACAACTATATATTGGTAGGAAATTAATTGGAAGTAAATACAATAGCTATACAGTAGTGCTTTTAACAGTAGCAGAATTTTAAAATGCTACATGGTTTACTATGAAGTCACTTTGTTTTCATAAGTGTCATTTAAGTATGATTTATATGTCAAGTAACATCGACCTACAAAAAATAAGTTCATTCCAGAGAAATGTCTAATTCTATAAATAGCAATTCAAATAAATAACAGTCAATATTACAACGATAATCTGTAATAACAAATAAGAGAAAATATGTCCTGTAAGAAACGCAAAGCAAAAAACACTGAAAACTATTCTAAAACATCAATAAATTCAAATAACTGTATATATTCATGATATAAAGACAGCATTTATCTTTAGTTTTGCTATACTTTTTAAAAAGATTTTCACATTCTTGCTAAATAAGTTAACAATGATGGCCCATTTTCCCAGATTTTCATTCCAATTGCACTAAATAGGTACATTTTCTGATGTCTGTAGTTATAAACATTTTAAAGGAAATTCCAATATGTTACTATGTTTCAATTTGATAATCTGCTAATTATAACAGGATAAAAAACTGGACTTTAAAGTGAAATACAATGACAACACCAGTTACAATACTGTTTAAGAAATACAGATTAAAAAAAAAACATGGTAATGATTTATCATTCACTGAAAAGCTGAAAGAAACTGGGCTGCTTACATAAGTCTTCATGGATAAACTTTTAATCATTTTTTCTTAATACACATCAATGACTGTTCAATGATGAGAGCAAAGATTTAATGAGCGGGCTTTTAAATTTAAGTAATGGGGTTAGTAAATCTAGAACTTTTATCTTATCCAAGAAAAAATATATTTTAACATAAAAAATCTTTGAATAAGACTCAACAGAGAGTAAAATATTTAAATAATGTAACGAATTAAATTAGAAAAAAAATATCTACTGAATATATAAATGTTACAATTTGGCAAAAATAAAAAAGTGCATAAATTATCTAATACCAACCAAGATTAACCATTTCTTCTAATCAAAATTGAAAATATATAAAAATACATTAAATGCAATGTGATCATAAATCCTTCAAGTTACCAAGGAATTTTCTAAGAATTTATGGGCTCCTTTCAAAAAGTATTGCAAAAACTGAAGAAAAACAGCATGAACATTACTAACAAATTACACTTTTTTTATTCAAAAAACATAATTTTTTTTAATCTCATGTGTAATCAAATGATTAATATCCTTATTTTTTATCATGGTCATTTTTAATTATTGAATATGTAAAAATTACAGGACTACAGTAATAGGATCAATGAAAATAATTTTCTGTTTATGCATTTTCAAAAAACAATATTTAGAATATTTGGAAGAAAATACTAGAAATTAACAGTCTGAAATAAATAAATAAATGAATGAGAAACAAATGATTCTTTGTTATGTTATCTCATCAAATTACCATCATGAATTGATGAGATATAATAACATTAATAAAGAAACTCATTTACAAAAGGTAGAATTACTAAGGGATGTGTAGTAGCAGGACGACTGAGCAGCAAAATACAAGTCCTCAATAGCTGAGAAGATGAGTCATTGCTTCCCATTACAAATTGATCTTTCATAGGTTTCAATACTTTTCAGAGTTTTTTTTTATAGGGTGGAGTTGATTGATATGTTAATTGGTCTATTCTGTCCTCAGACATTTCTGCATGTGTGCATTTCTATTTCAGTGTCATAGATAATTGCAGTAAGTTATAGAAAAAGTTGACAGTACATGAAAATAAACTAAAAAAATTTTTTTTAAATCTCTCAAAAGACTAAGAAGTGAAAAGCTATCATAGTAAGTAAAGTTGGCGACCATAGTCGAAGGTGACCCAAAGGCTCCCTTTTTCGATAGCTACTACACTAAGGTGTAGGGAAGGGTGCAACTCCTTTCCTGGATTGCTCCACTTTACCCTTGATCCATACCTTATAATACTGAGTGTTAAGTAAGGAGGCATCAAGTACCATTTTTTGAGTCTTTGGTATGACTCGGCCTGAGATTGAACCCAGGTCTCCTGGGCCATTAGCAAACACTCTAACCATCATGCTAATGTCCAGTACATTTGTATATATTCATATAACTATAACCCAGCTGAAATGGCATATCATTAAGATTTTCATTCAGCAATACACCAAAAATATTCTTAGAGAATAAAGCTATTTCCAATCCAATTTGCAAGTGATGCCTAAATTCTTGCCAAACATCATTTGTTAATCATCCAAATTCTAGATATAATGGAAATAACAATAAAATGATAATTGTTCAACTTTTCCTAAAGAGAAGTATCAATATTATGAATCACAGTTACAACAGAACCCAACTGCTTCACAGGTTGTCCAATAAAAATATATATATTAAAATCTAGAAGTATATAGTCATATTGAATTAACTTTAGCATTTTTATGTTATATCAAAATGAACTAATTATAACCACTCATTAGTATACAATATTTATACAAATGCACATGAAAGTATGTATTTATGTACAAAGTAAGCAGGCCTAAACAAAAGACTTCAGACCAATATCTTAAAATAGGCAAATACATTAGAAAATATCAACACAGTATTATATAATTTATACTTTGTTTACATTGTAGATTACATATACAGAAGACAGTTGATGACTTAACAAAAATGATAGAGAAAAAAGCAATATTAAATAAAAGAGGTATTTTATTTCATGTTTCATAAAAATTTCATGCAAAAAAGATTTTTTTGAATAACAGTAAAAGGCATGATTTTCTTTATCAAAAAGCGGAGCAAAAAAATAAAAAATTGAAATGTGAACCCAACATTGGTAATGTGTTATATGATAATAACTGGCTGTTCACTTAACAGGCTTTAAGCAAGTCTTATGAATATCTTGATGAAAATATGAAAACTTGTTACAGTTAAAAACCTTCTGTAAAGAGTTTTACACAAAAATCATTATGACAATTATATCTGGCTTATAGTAAACACCAGTCTTTGTAGAATTAACATCATAGTTGCTTAGTATTTGTAAAAGTAACAATTTGCTCAAATCAGGAGTTGAAAGAAAATTCAGTCAAACCTGAAATAAGTGAAAGAAATTTGAGTTTTCAAATACAAACAATCATATAATTATATTTAATTAATGAATTTCTACCAATTTTCCTAACTTATGCACTGGCTAACAAAAGTTTGTATACTGTATAGTTTTGATAATTTTAATTTTTTTTCATGATTTTAATAATTTCAATAGTCTACTTGGGAGCAGTTGCTGGAGAGCAATGCAAGTCATTCATACTATTACAGATGGATGATCCTCACTGATATCTACAAATGGTGCTTTATTCCAAAATTGGCTTAGTTCCACAAAATCTAATAAACTGCAATAATCATTTTGCTTCCATTTTTTATATAATGTTGATTAGTTAAAACAAGCCAAGAAATGTTGACAACCACATTTGCAATTCCTGCTTAATAAATAATGATTAAGAATAAATAGCCAATTAAAAACATTAACGCTTTTGCATTTTGTACTTTCTCAACAATCATAAAACACAATATCATAAAAACTGAGGCATACATATTAGTTTATTAAACATTTGTAAAGCTCTTAATAAAAGAGCTAATTTTTTTTTATAATCTGATGTTATCCTAATTACAAGATGACAACTTTTGATACTCTTTCAAAAAAGTTATCTAAACTATTTCTGCTGAACAACAATACAATGATAACATTTTCTTCAAACTAATTTGCAACATTTGGAAGCAACAAGAAAATGTATTATTGCTGAATAAACAAAGGTGGATATAAATGATAAAAAAATTACTTTCAGAAGTCATTCTTTTGTTAAAAGTCATATTTTTGAACATGAACATCCCATATAAAATTCAAAATTAATTTTAAGAGAAAAGTATGTATTTTATGACAAAATACAGAATAATCTTAGTGACACAATCAATATCTAGTTTTTATAACTTCTATTTACATCTTAGATCATATTATACCACTTTGGTGGTCCTTTTTTTGGACCACCCAGAATGTAAATAAAAAACTGAGTAACAAGAATATATTATAGTATTTTTTCACTTCAAAGAAAAAAATATCCACTGATCTCAATTGTTTCATTTCCATTTAAACAAATAAATTTATTAGACATTTTTTTAAAATTATATATGCCAAAAAGTCCTTGCACAGATTCAAAACTTAACCAAAACACAAAACACAACTCAAAATACAAAGAAAAATATTTTATGTTCTATACAACTATTTATTCAGGAACTTAATGTTCTTATGTCCTAATATATAACTGAAGTCAATATGAAAGTTTAAATACAACACTACAGAAATATCCAAAATGTTACTTTAATGAAAAAACATTTTTTTAATGCATTGCTATCTTTTAGAATTATTTATATCCATTAGGTAATGCAAATAGCAAAAATAAATCCTAAGTCAATCAGAATAAGCACAAGACAATAATATTAGCTCAAATTTCAAATTACGATTTTTTGTTTTTTACCGTGTACTAAATTATTACTCTATTAATGTCAATGTTACTAAATATATTTTAAAACAATAAAAAATTATTCAAATATTCTATTTTACAACACAATAGATCAAATGGTTAATCCCACAGGGACAAGATATCCAAAGTATTTCAAATTATCCATTCTCCTGGTTCACTTCAAATAAACAATTTCAATCCATATATTCAATACTTTATAGCAGAACTCATTTAACACAGTTAACTTAATAATCCCATTATTCCCATACATAATAAGGGATGTAATCCCAACACACAGTTTGTAATTTTTAAAATTTTCAAATGTTTACAATTATTAAAGTTAATGTTGCTTACATAAAAAACAAATTCAGAACATTTATAATTCCCTAATCTTTGAGATATAATGCCTAAATTCAGTACAACAGTGTTTAATGTTTTATTAAAAAATGATCATTAGGGTTAAAAGCATTGGTAATACCAATAAATATTTCAACTAAAAGAATCTTAATTTATAATTAACATATTAAAACAAATGGCAACTAAAGATAAAATCAAGAGTGATACAAATTAATCTAAAACTAAATCATTACAATATTAGTTGATGGGAACCAACATCTGAACAATAACTACGCAAAACCCATAACCTAAAAGGTTAATTGTACAATAACTACAGCCAACATGGAGACAGTGGATACCTGTTGGAAGTATAACCATGTTTACTGGATAAGAACATTGAAATAGTAACCTTAAACTTAGATTTAATATTATTTCTAGGTAAAGTAAAGTTGGTGACCATAGTCGAAGGTGACCCAAAGGCTCCCTTTTAAAATAGCTACTACACAGAGATGAAGGGAAGGGCACTACTCCTTTTCCTGGATTGCTCCACTTTACCCTTGATCCATACCTTATAAAGCAGAGTGTTAAGCAAGGAGGCATCAAATACCATTTTTTGAGTCTTTGGTATGACTCGACCTGGGATTGAACCCTGGTCTCCCGGGCCATAGGCGAACATTCTAACTACGAAGCCAATGGACCAGTCACCTGCTTTACTATTTCTAGGTAAGTTAGTTTTATTATTCAGTACTCAGAGGAATTACAAATTCAAAGCCTAGTTGAGAGGAGCTTTGAATGTTCTCTAATAAAAACAATTATGTATACCAAGGATTATTATAAAGAAATATCTATATGACAATAAACCAATCAAAATAGATCCAAAATTATCATTAATTAAGTCACAGCTAAAGATGATTATAGAATACCCTTCAAAAATGCAGAACAACTGAAGTAACTATAAAATAGACACTAAAATAGTTGTGAAAAACTGATGAGACTAAAGACCATAACACCAAAATAGAAAAGACAGGATTCTTCAACTGGTAATAGGCAAAAGCAAGTCTAAAATGAGACTTATTTTAGTCAAATGAAGTTTAACTTAGAAATAATTCCAATTACATACATCAGATGTTCATTATTCAAACCAACTCAGTTAAGATAATATTTGATTAAACTTTAATTCTTAATATTGAACTTATTAATCTCTATGGATAACATGCAAAAATAATTTTTAATTTGGAATTTAAAAAATGAGACCATAAAAATATCTTTCATTTATATAAAGCATATTAACATTTTACTATATATTTAAAATAGTCTTATTTGATTATGTAAGCATTTTAATTCTAAAGCTACCAATAAAACAATCATAAATTTTTAAAAACCACAAAAGATCTGATTGGAAATGATTAACACAGCTATTTGTCACCAATTTTAAAAAGCTGAATATACAAATTAGGTATCCACATTAAGTAAAAACCATTAAGAGGCATTTTGTTAAACATAAGTAGTCTCCAAATGATATCTTATTGATATGAACCATAGTTATTTTGACTCACAAATTTATGTGTACTGTCACGTGGTGTCCCACTGAGACGATAGAAATAAGATTACTACTATCCTCGTATTTGAATTAACAGTGGCAAGCCATCAGAGACTGACCGTTAAGACATCATAGGAATGTGGGTCAATCCCAAAGTAACAAATCCAAGTCAGAATGGAAAAACAGATGTTTGTACTTGGTGACCTGATGGAAAAAGAATGGGATACGGGGTGACATATAGTAGCCCTAACGGATCGCCTGGCCAAGGGGGAAGAAGAGAGAAGCCAAACGATTGGCTGGGACCCTGAAACGGAAGTGGGGACTCCTTCCCGTCAGCGGAAATAGACAATAAGAAAGTTAGTTGTTGGACAGGGTTCGTGGCGGATGGAACTAAAGCCAAGTACTCCGGGTAAAAGAAGACAAAAAGAATATCTCGGACACGAAGGAGCCATTTCTTCAAGCCAGTATTAAAAATAGCATAAAGTCTATTAGCCCGTAAAAGAGGAAATATTCTCCACAGGAACTCAATCAAAAAAAAAAAAAAAAAAAAAGATAAGTAAACTTTGAGACCGTTTCTCCTTATACCCAATTTTATATACCCCCCTCTCTCTCTCTCTCTCTCTCTCTCTCTCTCAATATAAGAAAGAGTGAAAACGAAAGGAAAGAAAAGAAGAAAGACATTTATGTTCATGGACTATTCATTTATGATATATTTGACACGTTGAAGGTGTATATCTATGTGTAGTAAAAGATTGATATATTTTAATGTTCCCACGTGCTTGAAGTTGTTATTTGCAGCGTCCACTACGAATTTGTTATGTCATGTTTCTTTTTCAGCTTCTATTCGCCTTATGTTATCTTGCTTAAAATTGTCCTATTAATTCCTTTAAAATATCACATCGGAAACCGGAATTGCCGACTACTATAATTAATATTATTACGTCTAAACCTAGAGGTCCATATCTTCCATTGTTCTAGGGGAGGAAGACTAGCGGCCTTGGTGGGTGTGTGTATAGTGCGAAATTTGGAACCCCTTGCCAGCGGCGGTCAGTCTGGCCATAAATTAATCCCTCAAATAATATGCCAGTTCTTATGTGCCCGAGAAAAAAACTCTGAACGAGGACTTATTCTACAAGGGATCAAGTGCCAACCTGCCCCGTCTTCACATGTGCGAAAATAAAGTCCCGTTCTGGGATAAAAGTAAATTTTTGCGTCACAGTACACAGACAACTATATATATATATATATATATATATATATATATATATATATAAACAGATTACTAATAGTGCCCCATTTTTTTTTTCAACAGAAAAAGATATAAAGTAGAAAATGAGTTGCAAGTCAATATGTTAACTGTTCCTTGTCAACAAAGACTCAACATTATAGATTGTTACTGTTGA
>CAUZXS010005179.1:120000-178916 GCA_963585895.1 Sepioteuthis lessoniana | reverse complement strand
ATGCAAATGTACATAAGAAACATTCAACATTCTTGTATTTGTCCCCTCAAGCTTCTGTCTCTGCGCGTTTTGTTTGTGTCCACATGATTCATCCATTTAGTAGGATAAACGATGCTCTCTTGGCCTAATGAGTAGAGTGTTTGCCAATGGCCCGGGAGACCGATGTTCAATCCCAGGTCAAGAGATACCAAAGACTCAAAACTGGTACTTGATGCCGCCTTGCTTAGTACTCAGCACTATAAGGTAAAGATCAAGAGTAAAGTGAAGCTATCCTGGGAAAGGAGTTGCGCCTTCCCTTGATGCAGTGGCTATTGATGTAGTAGCTATTGAAAAGGGAGCCTTCGGGTCTCCCTAAACTAAGGTCGCCATCTTTACTTTTTACGGTTTTATTTATTTGCAAATAAATAAACCATCAAACATACTTTTCCTCCGTTTTACCTTTGCCACATACATTCTTTCTGATTCAACTCATATTTTCTCCATATATATATATATATATATATATATATATATATACCTTGGTTATTCAGTACATAAGTTGAATTTGGCCTAAAGAGTCGTTAAAAGAAACCAGTTTACAGTTGCACTTTTTTCAATGAAACCAATTGTGATGGGTCTTTTAATGTCCTAGAAGACTGGCAGCATGACCTTCTATACTGAACCCTGCGCCTGAAATGTTTTCCTTATAAGAGAGTCAAAGTGTTTCCACTTCATCAAAAGGATTTTCTCCTCAGGCTCATACCACATTTGCAACCATTTTTTACTAAGACTTGCTTCTCCGTATACATATGTTCTGTGATTTTCCCAGGGTTTGCAGTTTGATGACAAATCTTAGTTCAAACCCAGAGCAATCTGTTTGATTAGCAAGCATTTTGAATCGTCTAAAACGGTGATATGAAAACAATTTTTGCTCCAAACGATTTTAAAAGAATGCAGCGTAAATTTATGGATAAAAATTCAGAAGAAAATGTATTCTCCCCTTATTCATCTAATAACCCACGAATAGATTGATAGATAGATAGATAGATAGATCAGTAGCAGAAGCAGCAGCATGAATCCCCCTGATTTTTTTCGTCCTCTGCTTGAAAAGGCTATGAAACGGCAACCATTCTCAGCACAGAGCTGATCAATGTAACTTTTAACAGGTCACCCAACACTAGGGTATCCATGTGTTAAAGTTCATTGAAGAACGTTTCTTCTGAGTTTGTCGTACTTCTACAACAGGGTCGAACATGTCTTGTACTTTTCACTTGGATGGTTTGCGAGATAGACGGTAAATTGTCATACCACTGATGTAAAGTACTGCTTTAGGGATTTGTTAAAAACAGCATGCAGAAGTCACAGTAAGAGAGGGTTATATTACGAATTCTCCTTTGATGAAAACTTACTATAATAAAATTTAATCATTTGAAATATCTACACTTGTGAGTAGAGCTGTTAACAAAATGCCATCATCTAAATAATATTTTCATAAAATGGGGAACAGAAACGGCTCATTGGCCTAGAGGGTAGAGTGTTCACCAATGGTCCGGGAGACCGGGGTTCAATCCCAGGTAGGGCCATACCAAAGGCTTTAAAGGTGGTACTTGATACATCCTTGCTTAACACTAAGCAAAATAAGGTACGTATCAAAGGTAAAGTGGAGCAATCCTGAGAAAAGAGTAGCTATTGAAAAGGGAGCCTTCAGGTCACCCTCGACTACGGTTACCAAATTTACTTTTACTAACTTACTTCCAATGAGGTCGTGAAGTGACGAAACATTCTGGACAGTGATAAGCCAAACTCGTCTGATACTCTTCGAGTACTACTCACCATATTTGCTGGCACAGTTAGTTGGGGCTGCAAAATACTACAACTGCTTCTCTACAGAGGGGTAAGACTCCCCCAACGAGTGTCCTGGTTATGACGCAAAGAAATCTGATGGGAGATTACAGTAATGCAGTAGCTTTGAGGAATGCAGATTATTCCTTCATTGCCATTGCTCCCAGATCCACTTTGCCCGGATAGACAGCACCCGATAGGGTTAGCGTTCAAATGGGTCAAACAGAAAAAATGTGTACTTATGCTCAACTTAATTGTTTGAAATAGAAGTGTTTCGCCATTTAACTGTGTGTAAACAAAATTTGTCCTTATGCTGAACTAAATTGTTTGACATAGAACTGTTTATATTTATAAACTGAAGTTGGCATTAAATAACCTACAATGATCGATATGCCATTAAACCGAACCAAACCTAACCCAACCTTGCATCTGCGTCTTAAAGCACGGCCTCTGAATTTACAGCTTTTGGCTGACCTGACATTGTCTGATCGTAAAGGTTCTTGCAACCTGAACGAAAATTCTTTGACCAGATCGTTTCGGGGTTGTAATCAAATTAGACTTAACCTTTCACACAAAAATATTTTTGTTTGGCTCTGCGACGTCATGGCCCGCTTTGAGCTCGTGAGGCATAAGTTCCCGATTTAGAGATCGTTGCACTTCGTCTGTTCGGGTTTAACATCCTTCTCGTGATGTAGCAATTCACAGAGAGTCAGCGCACCAATTCCAACGATAGACAAGATCAGTAGGTGCTCAACAACGATTGAACTACTTCAGCCTCGTGATATACGCGTCGCTAACAAACACATACCAAAAGAATTCCAAAACACTTGACTCACTTGATAGTTACATTGCATCAGAATCAAAAATACATTTAAGAAAAAAATCACCTATTCGAGATTATTAACATATCATCATCATCATCATCATCATCTCGTGCTGCTCGCACAGATTTCCCAAGTTATCTCTCGCTATCCATCTTCTCTCTTGTCTCATCTTGTCTCTCGCTATCCATCGCTTCCGGCAGGGTTCCAGGCTAAGTCCCGTATCTGGACAGAGCTGTAGAAGATAAGTTCTAGCTGGTCGTACTATACTAGTGCGTCCGTGTGAATAGGTCCATAGGAGAACATCGCTTATGAGTTCGTCCTTACTTCTCTAAAAGTGTCCAGCGTGTCTTGTTCGTCTAATTTGGATAGCTTTCAAGATATGTGGTCGGTGGCTGTACAATTACTGTCGGTAAATAAGGAGTACGCATTATATTGAAAGATATTTCTTGAAAAAAAGATGTTTAGTGTATTTCCTCATAATGTAACCAAAGCCTTGAAGTGTTATAACTCGAATGAACTTTCGTGGCGTTGTCGTCCGAATGATTGTAGATTGTTCGGTCACCAACTTCAAATGTCTATCGCGAGGGTGATCATCGGCAGATGGTATGCTGGTGACGTTCATTGTCGTTTGGAGTAGGCAAATGGACAAAAACAAAACCCAATTTTTACCTTGATGACCTTCGTTGTTTCATTCACACTCGGTTCCGCGTCTAAGGATGTGGAATCAAGAAGAAATGAATAATCAACACTTGGAAGATTCTTCGTTGTTCAAGAGACACACTTGCCGGTTATTTTTTTTATCTTTCTCGTTCTACATTCACACCTTAGCCACCAAAAAAGAAACACAGACCGAATTATGAAAGCTGTGATGAATACATTCATACATACACACACACACACACACACACACACACACACACACACATATAAATATTTATATATATATATATATATATATATATATATATATATATATATATAACCGAAACATCCAACTAGACTAGGATGCGAAACAGTTTTAAGCGGAGTTTAACAGGCTTCATGTCAGGGTTTTCCTTCTCTTATACCGGTTACTA
Source organism: Sepioteuthis lessoniana (assembly GCA_963585895.1). Lineage (NCBI taxonomy): Eukaryota > Metazoa > Mollusca > Cephalopoda > Myopsida > Loliginidae > Sepioteuthis > Sepioteuthis lessoniana. Next base: position 175,195 of record CAUZXS010005179.1, on the reverse strand, counting down.
AACCAAGATTAACTGGTTCAACCCACCTTACCATTTACTCAGAGATGGAGGGAGAATAGTTGGATTCAAACCTTTCTTAAGAATGCTTGAGCTATGTGAAAAGCAAACAGACACGTCCAAGATTGGAACTCACGTTGCCGTGTCCATTTCCTACAACTATAACCCTTACATCACGAGTAACTCAACATATTTAAATATATTCATCCACAGACAAACTGTTTCGTTGTATCACAACTTTTTAGTGTGTCTAGACAGGTAGGACGGTTCAACTGGGGATCGAAACCTACCAAACTTTAACATAAACATGATAACTTACAGCTCAACCATTTCGGTGACATACTTCTGCTCAGGAATTATAACACATTTTGTAGTATATTGCACTGCTGGACAAACAACAAAGGACTCGTAGATATATAAAAATATGATTCATATATTTATTCTTCGACGGCGAGGATTGTGTGTAGTAGGAATACAGTCAGCGAGAGTTCGCACATATCTTTCTTCTGTGGCGGTAACCCTTTTTGTGAAGTAGTGTGACGACCGGAGAATACACACGGGGAGCTTACAGGTCTGCTTAAGTGACCAACGTGTCTCTGCCTTCAGTCCAAAATTACAGACCTAATATTGTCTTTTCAAGTCCCATGCGGAAATATGAATATCCTCTTCACCCACGTATTTTTTTCTGTATGGCAGAAATATATGTCATTATATTCGCAGGCAATAAATTACATTTTACTCTTTCCAGTGAAACCACTTTGTTGATGCTATCTTGCGACTGCATTGAATGTGCTAAGTTCATCGTCACCAGCTAAGCTATTATATTACAATTGGTATTACCTTTCGTTTGTTTACAGTTTGAGCTATCGGATATCAGAGTGCTGAATTCAGTAGAAGAGCTTTACATTACGCAGGCGGCAGCCGTTAATTCCTTCGCAAGAGAGCTCAACCCCCGGTAGGATAGAGTCTATATATATATATCATCCATCATCATCATGTCGTGCCGCCAGCACGGATATCTCTGACCCTCTCTCGCCCCTCCTCTCTATCGTTCATCGCTTCTGGTAGGTCCTCAGGGCTAAATCCCGTCTCCTCACAGAACTGCTGTATGTAGGTTCGAGATATATATACTAGCGTTCACAGGACACTCAAGCCCCATTACCTCCTTGGATGAGTGACATCTTCTAATACCTCGTCACTACTCAGTAACCTTGTATCGTAGTACTAGATCTTGTGTATCATGTTACAGAAGTGTGTTGAACACGTTTTTTTTTTCGGTTGCTGACTTGTTTTTGATATCCAGGTCCCATATGCCTATAATGTCTTAAGGACCGGTTTTATTATCCAGAATACTGGAATATTAACCAAAAGTCTAAAATTTAATCTGTGGGTGGGTGGTCGGTAATGCCTGAGCTTCGGGAAATGCGGAAAACTCCTTCATAGCATCGCTCCCTGGTCCACACTGGCTGGGAGGGTTGGCATCTGATAGGGTCCTATCTATGGGTCAAATATAACAAAACTGTGTAATTACGCTACACTGAATTGTATGACCAAACATTGGCATGGTGATTAGAGTGTTCGTCAAAAATGGTACTTGATGCCTCCTTGCTTAACACACAGCATTATAAGGTACTGATTAAGGGTAAATGTGAGCAATCCAGGAAAAGGAGTGGCGCTCTCTCCTACACCTTGGTGTAGTAGCTAGCGAAAAGGGAATCTTCGGCTCATCCTCGACTAAGGCCGCCAACTTACATTTAACTGTTTGTTTAAGCTGTGTACTTATGTTAAATTGAATTGTTTGAAATTGAAGAACAGTTTTGACATTCAATTATGTGTAAAAAAAACTGTACTCATACTAAACTGAATTGTTTGAAATAGAGCAATTTTTGACATTTAAACTGAGTGTAAACAAAAGACTGTAAGTATACTTAACTGAATTGTTTAAAACTTTTACCAAAATGACTTAATTCGGCGTTAAATGACCCAATACACCGTAAAACTTACCCAGTCGGCAAGGGCTGTAGAATACACCGACTGCTTCTCTGCAGAGGGGTAATACCCCCCACCCAATGAGTGTCCTGATATATGACACAAAACAATCTGATGGTGAGGTTCCAGCAATGCTGGAGCTTTGGGGAAATCGGAGTACCCCTTCATTGCCATTGCTCCCACGTCCACTCTGACCCGGAGTGGTAGCACCTGAGAGGGCCCTATCTATGGGTTAAAACGAACAGCATACTTATGCTAAACTGAATTGTTTGATTAAACTGAATAGCTTGAAATAGAAATGTTTTTGACAATTAAACCGTACTTCGACATTAAAACAGTATTTACACTTAACTGAATTGTTACATATAACTGCTTGAATTGTTTGAAATAGAAATGTTTTTGACAAACTGTGTACTTATGCTAAACTGAATTGTTTTAAATAGAACAGATTATTTAAATAAAAAGGAATTTGGCGTTAAATGACCTACAAGGGTTGATATGCCATAAAACTCACCAAACCAAACCTGTACTCATACTAAACTTAATAATCTGAACTAGAACTATTTGACGAAACTGAATAACTTGAACTTGAAATGTTTTTTACAATTAAACTGTTTACTCATGCTAAACGGAATTACTTGAAATAGAACTATTTGCATAAAAATGGATTTGGCGTTAAATAATCTACAAAGGTTGATACGCCATAAAATCCAACCAACCAACACCATAAAACAAAACAACCAACCAATTCAAACTAACAATATCCTAATTAAAAACTGACCTTGTATCGCATCACTATTAATAATAGAGTTTTGGTTAAATATATACACGAAAGGTACATCTTAGGGATCTCTGTGTTTTTCCTCTCACCAATTTCGGGCTCGACATGATTCGACATGCACAGAAAGGTGTGCCTCTAATCAATTTCTTCAAAAGCTACAACTTATGCAAGGAGCGCAGTAACTTTGTTAGATAGAGCATATTTTCAATTATAAAATACATTTTACAAATTCCCTGCTTTTAACTATGCATTTAGCCAGCAATTATTACAAGCCGGCGTACTGTGGACGTAAATATCCGCCCAAGTGATTGTAAACTACTTTTTTATGGAAGCTGTTAACTGCATTTTTGCCAGAAAAGATATGGTATTTATATATATATATATATATATATATATATATATATATATATAATACAAATTTCGTTGAACATAATAGACATTTTCTGTCAAGATATTTTCTTCTGGATCCGTTCGCATTGCCGTATTGCTTTCATCGTATTCAGCGGGAATTGATTTATGTATTTTCCATATATATTCCCGCCGAATACGATAAGAGCAATACGCCAATACGAACGGATCTAGAAGAAAATATGTAGACAGTAAATGTCTCTTTTGTTCAACGAAATTTGTATCAATTAAGAAATGCTTCCAATCTATATATATATATATATATATATATATATATATATATATATATATAAGATATTATTCAATCCAGTAAATTCGGGATAGGGAATAATACTAATCAGGACAAATAAGATATTCAAAAACAGAATATTAAATTAAATAATCCTGGTAAAGAGCTCAATATAAATAAAATCCACAGAGCAAATAGTTTTTACAAATGTATTTTATTTCTTGTTGGATCTGAAGAATTCCTGTTAATTTTTCAGAGCATTGATTTATATCAATACTTTTAACAGGGTGGAAGTAAATTTATTATCTTAATGTGACTGTTGAAAAAAATATGTATATATGCCCAAATCCACTGTCACGTGACACAAAGTCAATTTGTCTGTGTAGTAATGCTGGTTAGAACACAGTTTTCCTCTCCCCGACTGGTTGCCTAATCAAGGTCAAAGAACAAAATCTACCCTATAACTTACCCAAAGTTTGACAAGATCATATTGATCCATGCCTTTCTGAAATACATTAGCGCAAATGCCAACAACCTCGTCCAGATTTGAATTTGTGTCAGCAATTTCATTTCCAACGAAATATTGTCCATGTCGTCCATTTTTGACCTGCCCAATTTGTGGATTAACAGATCGTCGTGCTATTTATTTTGTGTATTGACAGCCGTGATAAACGAGGCTTTGCACAAATGCAGAAACAATTAGTTCGGATCGAGATCACTGCTTAGAAGTAATTTGTTTGCGACATCTAACCTCGTAAGCATTTCCATGTTGCCGGCGATATACTATTCATAAGGAAGTTATTACTTGCACAATAAGTCATAGAAAATTATTGATTGATTGATTGATCTCAACGATACGTCAATTCATTTAGGTTTATTTAATGAGGAAGGGTTATGAAATAAAGTTCATTGTATATTCAATATTTGTATTTTTGTTGTTGGATCAACAAAGGTCCTAATTCTTTTTCACACGGTCCTAATGAATACAAATAATTTTCAAACAGATCTATTTCACCCAATGATTGATTGGTTTCCTTTGTTTAATGGCATAACAACCCTCGTAGTTTATTTAATGCCAGAGCCATCTGGAAGAACAATTTAACCCATAACTGGGAGGATAAGGAGGTTCATGCCTTTCCTAAGAGCATTCGTCCTAAAGTGAACGTAATAGCGCGATTGGTGTTCAAACTCGCATACTACGATTCCGCAATCAAGCGCTTTAATCATTACACCACGAAGATACCCCATATTTATAGATGGGTATCAAGCATTCACTTCTATCTCGAGTCAGAGGCTGTAGAATACACTGACGGCTTCTCTGTAGAGGGGTAACCCCCTGACTAGTGTCCTGGTTATGACCCTACATGATCTGATAGTGTGACTTCAGTATTGCTGGAGCTCTGAAGAATGTGGAATACCCCTTCATTGCCATCGCTCCCAGGACCACTCTGGTCTGGAGTGGTAGCCCCTGATGAAGTCCTATCTGTGGGTCAAATAAAACCAAACTGAACTTTTTTGACGTTTAAACTGTGTAATTATGGTAAACTGAATTGTTTGAAATAGAACTGTTTCGACATTTAACTGTTTGTAAACAATAACTATATTTATACCAAGCAGAATGGTTTAAAATTTAATTTTGCGTTAAATCACCTGAAAAAAGTTGATACGCCGTAAAACCAACCAACCAACCGAGTCACAGTGTACCTAGGAGTATTGGTTTTGTTTGGTTGGATTTTATGGCAATACAAACCTTGTAAGTTATTTAATACTAAATCCGTTTTAAATATATATATATATATATATATATATATATATATATATATATATGATTTCTAAACACATTTTGTTGATAACATTTCTTAAACAAGTCTGAGCACTTAATATTTTTTGCACACATTTAAATGGTTTTACTTATTTCTATCTAATATGAATAATTGTATTTATTATTAATCATTTGTTTGCACACAGTTAAATGTTTTGGAGTATTGCCATTTATCTCAAACAATTAAACATCATTTCTTTATACGCAGTTAAATGATCCACAAGTGCTGTTTCAAAACAATTTAGTTTAGCATAAGTACACAGATTTTTTTGGTTTACACAAAGTTAAATATAAAAACAGTTCTATTTCAAGCTGGTCGAATTAGTATAACACAGTTTAAATGTCAAACAGTTCTATTTGACCAATAGATAAGGGCCCAATTAGGTGTTACCACACCAAGCCAAAGTGGACCATTGTGATGGCAATGAAGGTGTACTCCATATTTCCATATTCCCTAAAGCTCTAGGCTTACTAGAGCTTCACCATCGGATAATCGTTTAGGAAGTATTACCCTTCTGCAGAGATACAGTCGGTGTATTCTAAAGCCCCAGCTTGCTGGGCCAACCTGAGACTAATGGCAATGAAAGTGTATTTTGCAATCACCAGATCTCAAGAAGTGTAGAAGGGTTTTAGTGACTCACCCATGAAAACTCTTAAAAGAGAGCTTATCTCTGTACAGGGGATACAATCAACGTAGTCTCAGTCCTACTTATATGGCTACACAGAGAAATGTAGACGCTGCAAAAAATGATTTTAGTCTTTGCAATGCCGAGTGACCTTAACATAAGAAATAAATGAGATTTGCTTTAAGAATTATGCTCACCTCACTTTCAGAATCCAGGTTCTAATCATTGGTTGGTTGTCCGCCTCTCCTGTCATAAAAGTTTAGCCTAATTACACTCAGAATTTGTTGCTGTCAGAAATAATTCGTACAAAAATATTTTCGAAAACACAAAGTTAAGAAGGGGTCGTTAGAGTATATATATATATCATGCCATCAACGTCCCAGGGGCTTTTCCTCAAAGAGCTAAAAGAAACAATTAACTTATTTGCTTATTAACAAAGGAAAAAATAATAAGCAAAGTTCAAGAATTTTTTTGATAATTCTTTGTAAATAACTCAGACGGGTTTGAAAAAAAATACAGTACGCTATAGAAATAGTTCTTTTCTTATTTCATTTAATGCTGGTAGGTTAAATGGAAATAAGTCCAGTTATTGGTTCTTTTTGATTCATGAAGCGCTTACTTTCTTCAGATAGATAGCTAAAATACCCTGCTTATTAACTCATTATTTTTCACAATTTTCTTTTGCTTCCAACATTTCTTTTAACGAAACATTAGATTAGTTTCAGATTTCAGTCTCAAGCGCAAAGGCAAAGATTATGAAAATGTATCGTTTTGATCCTTAGAAATATAGTTATATACTAACCTTCATCATCATCATGTCACACGGCCAGTACAGTTCTCCCTGACCCTCTCTCGCCACCCGTCTCTATCGTCCATCGCTCCCAGTAGGTCTTCAAGGCTACCTCCTGCATCGGCACAGAGCTGTTGTTTGTAGATTCTAGCTAGTCGTCCCGCCTTTGCTTGTCTATTTGAAGGGTTCCACAAGAATATATCACTATGTTCATCCTTACTTATCCAGCAGTGTCCTGCATGTCTCGTTCGTCTAATTCGGATAGTTTTCATGACGAGTGGTAGGTGGGCAGACAGCCACTGTTTTTGGGGTGCTGCTTCCGGGACTTGTTTAGTATTGCTCGCAACATTATTGTGTAGTTGCCGTTAAGCTTTTTCTCCATACGCTTAGTTAACGTCCATGTGACTGATAGCTATCGTTAACTGTTCATGGCTTTGCTATTCACGTGCTGATGTCTGTCTCGGTTGATGAGACACTGCTTCCTAGGTAGGTAAACTTGTCGACCAGTTTCAGAGAACTATCATTTAGTGTGGAGATGACGTCTCTTTGATTAAAGCACATATATTCCGTCTTGTCTGCATTGACATGGAGGCCTATGCCAGCAGCTGCTCGTTCCAGACTATGTAGCAGGATTTCGGTTTGAGTGGGTGTATTTACCAGAAGCGCTATGTCATCGACGTAGTCCGCGTCCGTAATTGTTTTGTGCCGGGTATCTTCTGCTTTATTCCTTTGCCAGTTTGAATCCATTATCTTTCATTTTATCAATAGACGTTCTAAGCACGTAGTCCTGGCAAATCATAAAGAGATATGGGGATAAGGTGTCTCCTTGCAGCACACCTGCTACAATGTCGAAGTAGTCTATGTCTCGATCCGGTGAGAAGATTTTTACTTTTACTATAGTTAAGTCCTTATGGACTGGTTGTTCTATGCAGCTGTCATTAGAGGAGTATGCATCTTTGCTGTTTTTTAGATTTCCGGCTTTCGTAGTCATGTGCAAGTTTTCGTTGCGCGAGATTTCACTTGGTTATTCATTTGAAATATCCATACATTGTTTTCTTCCATTTTAGTTTCCTTATGTTTTATGTCTCTGTTGATGCTAGTGTTGTCTGTATTGTAATAATTATTTTAATCTTTAAGAGAGTTTAGAGTAACATTGTAACAAATGATTTTCTCTGAAGTAACGAATGATAAGACTCTTCATTTTCCAGGAGCTCTTGTTAGACTTGATCTCTGTAGCATGTAGTCTGTCGATCTGCATTCCTTCGTCAGTTTTCCTTTTTAAGAAGGCACAAAATGAATTAGCTAATATTTATCTAAAAGAACAAACAGAATGCACACAAAATCCGATCAATAAAATCTTATTGATCGGATTTTGTGTGCATTCTGTTTGTTCTTTTAGATAAATATTAGCTAATTCATTTTGTGCCTTCTTAAAAAGGAAAACTGACGAAGGAATGAGATCGTCCAGACTACATGCTACAGAGATCAAGTTCTTAAAAGAGTCCTGGAAAATTGAAGAGTCTTATCATTCGTTACTTCAGAGAAAATCATTTGTTACAACTGTTATTAAACTCTCTTAAAGATTAAAATAATTATTACAATACAGACAACACTAGCATCAACAGAACATAAAACATCAGGAAAACTAAAATGGGAAGAAAAACAAATGTATGGATATTTCAAATGAATAACAAGTGAAATCTCGCGCAAGAAAACTTGCACATGACTACGAAAGGGAAATCTTAAAAAAAGAAACTGTATCTCTAATGACAGCTGCATAGAACAACAGTATAAGGACTAACTATGTAAAAGTAAAAATAGACTAGACACTTCAAAAGAGCAGATGCTGGTCATGTGGTGATAAAGTTGAAACAATCAATCACATAATATGCGAATGTGTTAGATAGTCATCTACATCATCATTCAGCATCACAACGACACAATATCAAAGACAGACGCATGAAGGAAAATGCAAGAAGAAACGACGCAAAAATATTACTTTAACAATTATATTTACCTCTCACTTTATTGCAAGGGTTCAAAAGGGTTGTTCGAGGTTTGCATGTGAGAGGGTGCTGGAGACCGAACATAAACTTCATATTTTGACCCACCGTTATGACCGTCACGTTGTGTCTTTCTTGTTCTCCTGATGTTGGGGTCCACTCCATCGGGGGTTTCGAGGACCCCCTCGGTCGGGTGTGGCTTTCCCTACCACATCTGGTCTCTAGCTGTTCAGAGGTCACTCTCTTCCGGTGCATCAGTCTGTATTGGCAAAGTGGGACCTTCACCATGTCCCATATTATAAGCCTTAATCTGCCCACACGATCTCTTTCGATTACTGGCCATTGGAATGTGTCACTTCCTTCCGGTGCATCACCTTGGAATAGCATTTTTTTAGGCCGAGTCGAAGGTCAAAACATAACAAATGCAGTAAGCTATCACAAAAAGAGTAAGCACGACAAGGTGTGGTAGGTGATCCACTGAGAATTGTGCAAGACGTTAAAATTTGCCCATACGAACAAATTGTATATGCACAACCCAGAATCTGTCCTGGAAAATTAGATGTACAAAACTCTCTGGGATTTTCAGATACAAATGGATCACCTAATCTCAGCCAGATGACCAGACAGAGTGAATGGGAAAAAGATATAAGTACTAAAACCTTGCTAGAGAAATAAATAAACAATTGAAAGTGACGGTGAAACCAGTCATTATTAGTGGGCTCTGCAAAGACACCAGAGGATTGATACAGTGAATGGATGATTTGGAAAGAAAAGGACTGGCGGAGACCATTCAGACTACAATATTATCAAGATCGGCCTGAATACTGACAAGAGTCCTGGAATCTTGAGAATATTTGCAGTCTCTCAAACTCTGGTGAGCAACCATCGACTAACGCTGGTGGGAAAAAACTCTGAAAAGAGTAAAATAATAATAATACAAATCTCAGCCAGGAAACAAGACCTTATAAGGATCAACAAAAGAAAGAGAATTTGCAAAATTATGGACTTTGCAGTCCCCGCTGCCCATAATAAAATTGAAAGAATGTGAAAAAAAGGATAAGTACCAGGATCTAGCTTGGGAATTGAAAAAACTATGGAACATGAAGGTGACAATTATACCAGTTGTGATTGGTGCTTTCAATAACGTAACTAAAGGATTTGTAAAGGGACTGGAGGACTTGTAGGTTGGAGGACGAGTGGAGACCATCCAAACTACAGCATTATTGAGAACAGTCAGAATACTGAGAAGAGTCCCGGAGACTTGAAGAGACTTGCTGTCACTCAAACTCCAGTGAAAGCCCATAAATAAATTTTGATAAAAACTGTGTTATTTTCGATGAGAAGGGATTTGACAAAACGAAATATTAGGAGGGAAAGAAAAGCAAATATACTATTATTCTTTAAACTAAAAGAATCAAAAGACAAGTAAATTGATTTTAGAACTCGCTGTGTTTCCGGAGGGTTTGAAGAGAAAAGGGAAATTTAGATCTTGGCCAAAGCTGTCAATCATCAAAGGCGACTGAGTATCAAAAATCTGAATTTGAAAAGGCAGATCTTTTAAATTCAAATATCTAAAATTTTCGAATATTTCTGATGCTATAACACGTCTGCTGAAAATTATTGAAAACCAAATTAGGAGAAAATTGATTTTTTTTTGTTTCGCCCCCCCCCGCAGATAATGATATGCATAAAATGACAGGGTTTGTCTCTTGACACTCTGAGCTCTGATATTGAGTGAGACTACCCAGATGGGAGAGGTAGAGAAATCCACATAATGTGTTGTTTTGACGTGATGTCGTCTTACCGATCGACAACCTTATAAAGAATAGAAAAGAGACTGAGATACGATGCCAAGAGGTAGCCTTGTACCAGACTCGCAAAGATAAAGACGTAAAATCGAGATTATATGATATTTTCGAGAAACCGAGAAACAGAGACAAAGAGAAAGAGCAGCACATGAGTCGGTAAGCAGTTTCCATGAAACTCTGAGTTTTTGACATTGTAACAGACTCCCTTGAGAATAGAGAGCGGTGACTGATCTATTGTCTGGATCTAAAAAAAAATAAACGTGGAAAGATTACGGATTAGTCGAGTCATCCAAAGATTTTAACGACTAACAGAACGGTCAGCGGATTGGAAGCGTAATTACTCCCGATAAGGACGGCTCTACTAGGAGCCCAAGGAACAACCCCCAAGAATCTAGATTTGGGACAGAATGAAATAGAAACCAGAGGAAGAATTGGAACTATCCAAACTACCGAAGTATTGATGTCAGCTAGAATAATTTGATGCCCTGTTGATCTAAAGAGGCATGTTGTTACTCTGACTTTCGGGAAAAAACAACTAGTGTACGCTCCACAAGACGCAGTGAATAAGATAACTAAGCACTTTTATATGCATGAAATCAAAAGCTATCACTGTGATATTTGCCTGTTTTGGTTTCTTTGTTTAATGGTATGTCAACCTTAGTGGGTTATTTAATGCCAAAGCATCCTAGTAGAAGTATAGTCGCAGTGGTCTTTTACCAATAGCTTGATGGATATTGAGGCTTGACTTTTCGCAATGGTATTAGTCTAAAAGTGAACTTAATAGCGCGACTTGAGTTCGAACTCTTTTACAACTGAGACGTAGTCTAGCACATTCGCACCGACACCTCAGGAAATCTTTGCTTGTCGAATGAAAATGTTTTTGTTCAGCCAAAGCTGAGGTGACTGACAGTTAACGATAGATTACCCCAAAACAGAACGGCTTTTGTTTAGAAAAAGACCCGACTACTTTAAAGAAACAAAATAATTTCTTTATCTGATTTAGTAGTAGATAAGCAATTTAGAGAAGATTAAGGATTAAATTTTTCTCCAATTAAGAAACCTACGAGGGATACATATCGAGCAGTGATGTAGAGTTTTTGAATCGGACAATCTGATTGGGTAAACAACCAAATGAATAAAACGCGAATGAAAGTAAATATTGTGAAATTGGGATAATCTGTTTTTTGGTGATTAATCTTCCTCACCTGAGAATGTTGTTTTATTAATTATTATTAAGGATTGGCGTTTATAATTTTTATATGGGGAAAGATAAGTACATCACGAGACACAACAGGCTCTAAAGCTAATTGATAGATAGATATAGAGCTAGATACAAATATGCAGAGTTAGATAGATAGAAATGAACAGACTTGAAACGAAATATATAAACAGATTGAGACAGACAAATTAATAGATAAATACTGAAACAGATTTTTATATATACTTACATAGTGAAAAATAAATAAGAACAATAGTTACGCCAAGTATTTTAACAAAAACACCTTTACAAGATGAATAGATAGACAGAAAATATGTTCTAAATTTTTTATGACTAAAGCTGTACTTACCAAGACAGAAATTAACAAAGTATGGAACTTTAATTTCCTTCAACATAGTATTTTTGGTATTTGAAAATATTTGCCTCTCCTAGGTTTCATTAATTGGTTTCTGAAGTTACAAGATAAAGACTACGAGTGACTAAAGAAAGTGCAACACTTGGATAACCGACTGTTTTACAGAAAAACTGCAATATGTTGTCTCTATATAATATAAGATGTTCATCTGTGCATAGCACATAATTCAAAGTTTACATTTTAAAATTGATGACATTTAAAGTTCCAGTTTCAATATATTTCTTTCACATCTCGTATACACGGGTATATATATATATATATATATATATATATATATATATATATATATATATATATATATATGTATTGCGAGAAAGAAAGAGGGGTGAGAGATATAGATAGATAGATAGAGAGAGAGAGAGAGAGAGAGCGTGCAAGAAAAAGCGTGAGGTTTTTCTGGTGCAATGGTTATCATCGACATTAAATAGACTCGCCAACTCAAGTTTAAAGCCTTGACGACACATTTTACATAATAAGCTTGGGAAGGATTTGCTTCCAGCTATTTTACTTCCAGCTAGGTATAAATAGTAGGACAGACTGATTTCCTTAACCTTTGTATGGCAACCGGTCGAAAATGGAAATTCTGAATTAAAAACCGGTTAAACTTTGCTTAAGGATTTGTCCTTGTGTTGCAACTTTCTCATGACAGGTAGGTTTGGCATATACACACCCATGATCTTGCCCAGTTGGCTGGGGCTGAAGAATACACCAACTGCAACCGCCCCCCCCCCCAATGAGTGTCTTGTTTATGGCACTCAACAATCTGATGGTGAGGTTCCAGTGATGCTGGAGCTTTGGGGAAACTTCATTTCCATTGCTCCCATGTTCACTCTGGCCCGGAATGGTAGCACCTGATAGGGCCATATCAATGGGTTAACTAGAACTAACTGCATACTTATGCTAAACTGAATTGTATGAATTAGAACTGTTTGACTAAACTGAATAGCTTGAAATAGAAATTTTTTTTACAATCAAACTGTACTTATATTCAAACTGCGTGCCTAATCTAAACTTGATTGTTGGAAATTGAACTGTTTTGACATTGAAATTGTACTTACAAAAATCGAATTGTCGAATATAGAACAGTTTTTGACATTTAACTACGTGTTAACAAAATCTATACTTATTCAAAACTGAATTAGCTGAATAAGAACTGTTTAAATAAACTGATTAACTTGAAATAGAAATGTTTTTAGCATATAAACTGTGTACTCATACTAAACTGGATTTTTTGAAATAAAACTAACAATTTGCATAAAAATGGATTTGGCGTTAAATAACCTACAAAGGTTGATATGCCATAAAACTCAACAAACCAACTAACCAACACCCATGAACAAACACACACACAGATACACATGCACGCACATCAACACCTACATAGATATTAAACGTGTGTGTGAGAGAGAGAGAGAGAGAGAGAGACAGACAGACACAGACAGTGAAAGAAAGTACATATATACATATACAGTAAATCAACTGATCTACACAAACAAAAAAGAGTAGCAATTACAGGTTTTTCTAAAATTTTCTTTTATATTTGGCAGTCGAAAATACTTGACTTGCAGTTCAGATTTCTAAGAATACATTTTTAACTAATTAGAATAATAGATAAATCCTTAATTCTTTAAACCCTCATTTCCAGCCTACTTCAATCTTATAAATAGGCTATGAAATCGATAAATCCTCTGTAGATTTATAGATTCATTCAATAAAACTTTCAACTTTATTTCTTTTGAGAGGATGTCTAACATTCTCTTCTCTTTTTAATTTCAACACTGCTTAATTATTTCAAATTGAATAAAATTCTTTTCGTTCATTGGCCTAATGGGTAGACTGTTTGCCAATGGTCCAGGAGACAGGGATTCAATCCCAAGTCGAGTCATACCAAAGACCCAAAAATGGTACTTGATGCCACCTTGCTTAAGACTCAGCATTATTAGGTATATATCAGGGATAAAGCGGAGCAATTCAGGAAATGGATTAGAGCCCTCCCCTACACCTCGGTATAGTAGCTATTAAAAAAGGAGCCTCCAGGTCACCATCGAATATGGTCACCAACTTTACTTAAACGTAACGTAATTAAAAGGCTCATAGGAAATTGAATAAATAAATAAATCAGACAGTAGTCGCTGAATGACAAGGCAAAGGTACTCGTTGTAGTTAAATGTCTAAGGAAAACTGGAGGTCCGAAATCTTGTGCGGTTGTGCAAGCGGAAGCAGATATTTCAGCTCTCGACATGACCGGCGGGTGTCCTTTCGGGAGTTGACGGTAGGAAGTAATAAGGTAAAGACGTCAGTAGAACACGAGCCACGAAGATGTAAGGAGATTGAAGTTCATGAGCCCAAAGTTGGGGGTGGCGTTCCAAAGAGAGCGTTAGGCAGCGCTCGATTCCGCGGACAATCATTCAAAATTCATTGTCTGGGTCAGCTCATCTTTTTCTCACAAGGATATGTTACTTATAATTGTCTAGTTGACGGTTGTCTCTTTTCTATTCTCTATTTCTTTCTCACCGCGACCACTTGCTATCTAGTTGTAAATAAATCACTTAAGTAATTTAACACAGTTTTACATTCGTTAACTGTTACCACAGCGAGAACACTACGGAGGTGGAAAAAGTCTCTTTGTTACAATGATAGCAATGGTATATATTGACATGTTTGTTACTCTCCCTCCTACATCGTGACATAGAGAAATATATTTCACATAGACAACATATATCAACTAGGTTTTGAAAACGTAAATTGCCAAATTGAATGCATGAAATTTTCTTTCTTGTAGGGAAAAAACTGGAAAATATTCACGCTTTCATTAATATTATCTTTTCTGACAATTTTAAAGACATAAACTGATTTTAATTTGTCGATCGGTATTCTATTCAGTCATTCTCACACTTTTCCGTTACACATGCATACATACATACATAAAAACATTCTTACATGCACACAGATGAGGTCAGAAAATTTAGCTATTGATTTGCATAAATAAATCAGAATTAGAATATTGTGAAAACTATATGTAGTTTGAAAGACTTGAATAACGTCACAGACACATGCAACATGCCTTCTATTCCAAAACTGTCACCGTTTCTTCGAGTGCTCTTTTTATAATGCCCGACTATCTCATTTACATGAGATACCCGAGAGTCTGCGTTACTTTACGCGAGACTAAGCAAGTACAAAAGCGAATGTGCGTAGCCGTTTTGGCTTTTTGTTTGTTTGTTTGTTTTCCTTTTGAGCGACTGAAAGGTACGAAACGCAGCCACGCGCAAGTCCGGTAAGCCATGATTTTTCCCCACACTATAGACACAAACAGGGTGTATGGCGAGAACAACCTTAATATTGCATATCTATGTGACGTCTCAATAAAGATTACAAACACCAAGACATCTAAGTCAAAAAGCAGTTAGAGTTGTAATAAGCTTGTTACGTGTCTAGAGCAAACATTCTGCAGAAATTCACTTAACTAGATGCTGTGTATAACAAATATCTAATGAATAGGTAGCAGATGTCATTTATGTTGTAGTGCATTCATAGAGGGGCGTACGAATCAGTCGGAAGATTCTCGTTTAGAGTAGCTATGTTCACCGATAACAGAAGATAATAGTAGACGTGATTTATCTTGATACGAAAAGGTCCAAACATCGGTTTCAGGTTAGAAAACTTGATATTCTGATGTTGGTCATCAATGAAATCATTCAAGTGAATTCAGGGTATCAGAAAGTTTAATGCGTTGTATACATTTTTCACCTACTATTCAACGTTAAACGAATATGGGCCTAACACTGTGATGATCATACATATGAATATTGATCTGACCCTAAGATTTGTCCGTCTACGTATGTTTATGCGCCTTGTTCTATGATCGATCAACTCCCCTCTCTTCACATCACCTCACTTTAATTCATTCTTTATTTCATTGAATCTCTTCTCCGTTCGTCTTGTCTCGGCCCCTCTGCTGTCACTTTCGAGATGCTATCCTTGTTCTTATTTGTTGATGAGGAAGGACAATGTGTCTACCACTTCATGGGACTTTTTTTCTCTATTGACGACTTTTAATCATTATTCGTTTGGGCTAAAAAGAAAGTTGATGATAATGATGGTGGGTTTGACCATTCAGGTCGGGTGTTTCGCATAAACTGAAAACTTATTTTAACCCCAGAGTAGCTTTGGTCACCTGAATGAAACCATTCCCTCAAAGCTGTGATCTCAGATTGATCGGTAGCTTAACAGCTGTCCGTCAAACTGGTTCAACTCTTATTTCCATTCAACAATCAATTTAACGGCTAAAAACCTAATTTAGATGATTCCTGAGATGTCAAGAATATGACTCGCCGATTTGTTATGCAACATTTAGGTTCAAAAGTAAGATCCAGGCAATTGACCAGTTGTATCAATCTCTATGTTTACTCAATTCAAATAAATATGCTAGGTTTTATCTCAGCCCAGCCCTAGAAATTATCTAATGGTAACGGTCGAGCCTTGCAAAAGGAGGACAAATGTAAAAAAAATGGAGGTAAAAAAAGGGGTTGGAAAGCTAACTTCTGTTACCTAAAAGAGAAATGTGTCTATATTTTTTCAAGCAAAAACAAGTTCCCACAAAGTAATTCATTTCAAGAGAAATAATCTTTTAAAAATCTGGCTTTGCATATTCTTCCCTATGCTTGTTGAAAACATTGAATAAGGTAACAAAAATTATATACATTCAAGTAATGACATTCTTATAACTTTAAGAAAAGAAGAAGGTCATAAAGAAATACAACGACTGACTTGCTCGAAGCCATGCCGTCAACCACCGACTGTTAGTTTAACTTTTGTTAATGATAAAATACCTTTCTTTGGTATTTTATATTAAAGTTCATTTAGAAGCTAATTTTAAGGGTTTATTCTTCTTCTCGGCGTCTCTTTTTTGTATAGTATCAACCTGGATAACCGTGTTCTTCTAGTTTCCTGTGTAGACTAGCGGAAAATGAAGTATACCATTTCTTTTAGTGAACTTTGAGTAAAGCATAACTTCCTTCTTTTAGACAAATATCTTTCTGTTTCAACCTGGATTTTCTTCTGTTTAGCCTACAGAGGCTTTTACCACATTTTCTGACCTGACCAAAAGCTTCCTTTGTCAGCAAAAGTCCAATAACACCGCCTCCAGACTTAAGACTAAACTTTCTTTCGAAGGCGACAGCATACCAAAACCACAAATATCATGCAGCAGGCTTATTGTTTCAACAAGTAACCATAAAAACCCAGTGAGAAAAAAATGTTTAGCCTAAGACTAATGGGCCAATTTTGCTTAAGCCACCTTGCTTAAGAAAAAACTGCCAAAAGACGAAGACGAATGAATAAGAACTCGCAAAGCAAAAGGAGCGAGCCAGACAGAGGCTTCTGCTCATGCTGAAGAAAAAAAGATAGAGAGGGGGATAACCATCGTGGGTCTCACTTAAATAATAGTAAGGGCGGAGACTGACGACACAATTTTAAAACCGCCAATCAAATTCGAGAAGCCAAATTTAAAAATTTCAACAAGTTTAGATGCATAGTGGTGCTGATAACACATGAACAATGTTTTATTTTGCACAATGTAATTTATATGGTCCCTCGCTTTTAAATGTCTTATAACACCGTGGAAGCAGCCAAAAACTTTCATTGTGTGAAAAGTGAAGGCACACATGATCCTAGCACTGTAAGCTTATGTTTCAAGAAATTTTGCTCAAGTCATAAAGACCTTAAGGATCAGAAAATATATGATAGTTAGAAAACAGTGAATTTTGAGGCCGTGTTTTAAGCCATAGACATAAATCTGGCGAGTAATATTCGGAGAGTGAAGGGCAAGCTCGACATCTCACGGTCCAGTGCAATTCGTCACTTTCACGAGAAAAAAGGATCCAGAGCTGTTGAATCATGCAGCTCATAACCAAAATATCGCACCACCTTTGAGTCGCTCTCGTAAGAAGTTTTGGATGCTAACAATTCAAAGTTTCGAGGAATTTTTTCCCTCATCAGTTATTTTTACGTACTTGACCTTTGGCAGGCCGCGTAAGTTACGTGGATATCTACAACAGGATGCACATGAGTACTAAGGTAAACAAAAGACAGCGAAAATTGCGTGAGAGGCATCTTGAAAGAAAGAGTAATCACGAGGTGCGTAGACGTTCGAAAAATATAAAATGACAGAAGATTTCGACCCCTAGCAGTGGGCAGTGGGCAGAGCAGAGAGAGAGAGAGACTAGACCTCATGCCGTGGTGGTGGTGAGAGTAGACGGCTCATAACTGAGAGTTAGAGAAAAGTCTGAAAGGAACAAGACTCGCAAATGTCAAAACGAGTATGATCCCAGAAGAAAACTGGAGCGGTTAGTGGAAGTCTCTATTGTCGAGTTGACCATAAATCAGTCTTCCGTGAAAGAAGAACGAAGGAGAAACGAAGAGGATTAATTGTTTTAAGTCGGCCCAATGTCAGGCTCGAGGAGGCGGACCGAAGATGTAAGGTTTTCTGAAGAATCTGTATCCCTCTCTGAGTGCAAACTTAGCGTATCTCAATCCCTCCTAACGCAACTATATAACAAATTTTTCGTACCTTTCGTTTTCATCATTTTTTTTTCTCCCGGTATTCGGAGTGGTAGCAGCTGATAGGGTCCTATCTATGGATCAAATAAAACTGATTGACATTAAATCGTGTACTTATGTTAAATTGGATTGTTTGAAATATAACTCCTTTGACATTTAACTGTGTGTAAGCAAAAACTACACTGATACTAAACTGAACTGTTTGAATTAGAATCATTTGACTAAACTGAATAGCTTAAAATAGCAATGTTATTGACATTTACACTGAATTGTTTGAAATAGAACTGTTTATTTATATAAAAAATGTTGATATTCAATAAAAAACCCAAATTACTAAAGTTTATTTAATTATTATCTCAAAAATGCCCCAAATTATACAAATAATTTGCTCAAAGTTAGATAATTTCACGTATAAACGTCCAATTCTAATCAGTGTCCTTGATATATCATAGTCTATTTGGCTGGGGTTGAAGAACGAATCATATCTTTGCACAGGGGTAAAACGCCCCTCGTACGCAATGAGTGTCTTGGATATGATACTAAACAATCTGATGGTGAGGCTCTAGTAATGCTGGAGGTGCCTGTGGTGTAATGGTTATCGTCGTAGGAAATGGAAACGGCGACACGAGTTCAAATTCTGGACGAGACTGATTGCATTTCACATAGCACTAATACCCTTGGGAAAGGTATGAATCCAATTATGCTCCCTCCAGCTATGGGTAAATAGTAAATAGTAGGGCAGACTAGGTTCTTCAGTCTTGGTGAGACAACTAGTCTAGGAGAAGGAAAACTTTGAATTCAAACCTGTTAAACTCCGCTTAAAAATTGACCTTGTGTCATATCCTGCCCGACGGGAGGGGTTGGTAAATATGAGTAATGCTGAAGCTTTGAGGATTGCGGGGTACCCCTCCATTGCAGTTGCTCCCAGGTCTACTCTGGTCCGGAGTGGTAGCACCCGATAGAGTCCTATCAATGGGTTATATAGAACTGTTTGGCATTTAAACTGAGTACAAACAAATTACTTATGTTAAACTGAATTGTTTGAAATAGAACTGTTTAATCATTTAACTGATGTTTAATTGAAATGTAGGTGATACATAGCAATACTTGAAAACATTTAACTGAGTGCAAACAAATGATTAATCCTATTACCTAACCCCTCCGCTCGGGCAGGATATGACACAAGGTCAATTTTTTAAGCGGAGTTTAGCAGGTTTGAATTCAGAGTTTTCCTTCTCCTAG
Source organism: Sepioteuthis lessoniana (assembly GCA_963585895.1). Taxonomy (NCBI): domain Eukaryota; kingdom Metazoa; phylum Mollusca; class Cephalopoda; order Myopsida; family Loliginidae; genus Sepioteuthis; species Sepioteuthis lessoniana. The sequence continues at coordinate 155,305 of CAUZXS010005179.1, read as the reverse complement.
ACTAGTTGCCTCACCAAGGCTGAAGAACCTAGTCTGCCCTACTATTTACCCATAGCTGGAGGGAGAATAATTGCATTCATACCTTTCCCAAGGGTATTAGTGCTATGTGAAATGCAATCAGTCTTGGCTTGGAATTGAACTCGGATCACCGTGTCCATATCCTGTGACGATAACCATAACACCACGGGCAAACAAATGATTAATAGTCAATAGAATTATTTGTATTTGACAGAAAGAAATGAAACCATTTAACTGTGAGAAAAAAAAACGAGCTTAGGCTCGTTTAAAAATGTTATAAACAAACTGTGTTTAGAAATCATATATTTAATGTATATGTATTGAGAGGATTTGGCATTGAATAAACCTCAATGGTTGCTGTGCCATAAAACCAAACCAAACCAAATCTCTCGGTATCTAACATTGATCTATTCCGGGAGGTTCTGTTTTTTAAACAATAGAACTGTTCCTTGCTTTCCATACTGAATAATTTCCTCTACTCGGTGAATTGGCCAAATTTGAAATTAATCAATTCTTTAGGGATTCTGACAGATGCTGCTCATTACTCCATAAGCATCATGGATAAAGTGCTGAACTGCGGAATCACTGTAACCGAGTTCGAACTCCAGTCGCACCATTACGTTCACTTTCGGACAAATATCTTTATTCTTCCAGCTACGGGTTAAAAAATACCCCTACTGTTCTTCAAGAATGGCTCTGGCATTAAATATCCCAAGAAGATTTATATGCCATTAAAAAACAAAATAAACAAACTAATAAATACAAAGGCTAAAAAGTATCTAACCATAATTTCTCTGATGAAGGAAAAGGAGTTATTTTTTGGTATTTTACTCAACCACAGATAGAATATTATTTAAATCTGCCAACTAACACACCTACCCTTTTTGTTCATCCTGCCTATATTCCTTGTAGAGGGGTAATAAAAACAAAGCAAAAAAAAAGACGGTTTCCAGCATCTATTGGTGAGGCTCTGTTTCTGGAGATTTGAGTAGAGTAGAATAGCCGATATACCCTGACTCGGAGTGACACTACCTGTTAATATCCCATCAATGGATCAAATTGATATGTTTGAAAAAATTCGTATTTGATAGAAATACTTGATGCCGAGAGAGTTGAACTCCCGATCGATTCGCTGGCTAACTATCAACTCACAACGGAGCACTTAGAAGAATTTCTTCGTATTAGCATCGTTTCTCGAGGTCAATTTCAAAAAAGGAGGCTTCGTAATATTTGCTTTTTAATGATGCTAAAAAAAAAGTTTTCCTTATTCCTCTGAAACGTTTTAAATAAGTCATCTAACAGCATCATGCATTTGAAAAACGACTTTACATTGGCGTAAATATGTCTTGCTAATTTTGAAAAAAATAATCGCTTCTTTTTACTTTGTTTGATTAAAAAAAAGAAAAAAATGTTCCTCAATTTTCTTTCTCTTCATTTTTGCTATTTTTGTTGTTGTTGTTGTTGTTTAAACTGGTCACGTGGCCACAGTTTCACTTCGCCAATAATAGAACTGTTAATAATTTTCCCGCCTTTTGTATAATCTAATACCCAACAAAAATTTCGATCTGGGCTTTATGTTGAATATAGATTTTTGCCTGCAACTCAAAGTAGAAAAAAGACACGAAAATTAAAGACTTTAGGTATTATGTATTTGTCACGCAGAGAAAATCCTATTACTTTACTTAATAATTGATTCGTCAAAAAATAATTTAGCTCGAAAAAAATGTTGTTTTTTTTTCTTCTTTTATTTTCGTATATTTCGTTAAGAATGACGTTAATATAGCCAGAACAATAGAACCGATGTCAAGCTGAACTGTAAAGATCTGGAAACTGCATTTTACACCAATAAAGATTTGTATTGTTATGGTTGAGCTCGTTTAGTGACAAAGAAAAAGTGGAACTCGATATTTCAGATGTTGCGTTCCAAACGTTGGGTTGGTGAGGATAGATGTCACGAAGTAAACCGAAAAAGAAAAAAACAAAAAACAAACTGAAACTTGATCCGAGTAATGAATTAAATTCCGTCGTGTCAATCTCCAATAAACTAAAATTTTAAACATTGGGAGTGTCTGCCTCGAAAATCAGAATTTCATATCGAGGGATTTACTCAAAACTGAACGCTAAAAAATGGTACTCCAGACAAAGGAGAGTTAATATAAAGACAGAGGATGGAGTGCTTTATAAAACGCAAATCTCTCTCTTTCTCAGACACACACACATATATACACATAGAGACTTCCCCTTTCTCTCTCTCTCTGTCTCTGTCTCTCTCTCTCTCTCTCTCTCTCTCTCTTAAATTTATATCAGAAGCATAAAGTAGAACCTGCAGTTCAAGGGTCCTTCGTGTCTAGCTACACTGGAGAGTTGTGATACAACGAAACAGTCTGTCTGTGGATGACAATATATTCGCTCCCCCATAGAGGTTGTGCACTTTGGCGAAGGAATTAACGGCTTCCACTCGCATAATGCAAAGCTCTTCGAATGAATTGTGCACCCTGGTATCCGGTAAGACAAAAATGTTAACAAACGAAAGCTTCTACATAATGCCTTCCTTATAATTCCCGACCTGACGTTGTTTGCTCGCCGGATGAGCGGTATGAAACCAAGTCTAACTTAAAGTTGAGCGAGTTTCAATTCCAGCTCCAAGCATCCTCCGTGTCTAGCCACACCGAAGACTTTTGATACAACGGAACAGTCTATCTGTAGATGACAATATATTCTATTTCATTGTGTTGTACTTATTTTGAAGTCTATTGCAAAATAATTATTCAGGGTTTAATCAACTTCGAAGTCGAAAACTTCATCATCAGAGACATTTATAACGGTGTTGTGTATTAAAATTTTTTTGGACGTTGGTAACATGGTGTCACGTGGAGTCTTTGAACGCTTTCTTTGGTGTTATAACCATGGTGCCACGTGGGATATTTAAACGCCGTGTGGAAAAGACGTGACTTCAGTTGCAACACCATATTTACAACGTCCAAATATTTGATTACACAACACCAAGTTCAAATTATAAGTCTCTGATGATGAAGTTTTCGACTTCGAAATTAAATGGACCCTGAATGATTATTTTGCATTGTAATAGACTTCAAAATAAATAAAATTAAATTAGATTAAATAATTTATGTCATGATTCAAGTAAATTATAACATACTTGTATATATATATATATATATATATATAAACTGAGAATTATGCAGACAACGTATGTTGGTTGTCATTTTTTTGTCTATTAAAATAATGATAGAGACTAAATATATAAAGTGAGTACTCACGTGGTGAGCATCCATTTATATATTGACTCTGTCTATGCTACCCTAAGTCAGGCATCTATGCTCTATCAAGAAAAGTGAGCTGATTTTTCAAGTATAGCAAACTATAAATAAATATATCAACCCATTGGCAAAATGGTATGAGTGTTCGCCAATGGTCTAGGAAACCGGAATTCAATCTCAGGACAATTCATACCAAAGACTCAAAAAATGGCTCTTGTTGCCTCCCTGCTTAACATTCAGTATTTATAAGGTATGGCTCAAAAGTTAGTTGAACAACTTCAGGGAAATTACTAGCACCGTGCCCTACGCTTCGATGTAGTAGCTACTAAAAAGGGAATCTTCGGTTGACCCTTAACTACGTTTTGTTTGGTTTGATGGCATATCAACCATTGTAGGTTATTCAATGCTAAATCCCTTTTACACATATATATTAGATATATGATTTCTAAACACATTTTTAGATAACATTCTTAAACGAGTCTGAACACATTTTTTCACACAGTTAAAAGGTTTTACACACAGTCAAATGATCAAACAGTTTTATTTCAAACAATTTAATTAGGCAAAACTACACAGGTTTTTGTTTAAATACAGTTAAATGTAAAAACAGTTTTATTTTTTTTTAATTCAGTTTTTTTTTTTCAGAGTAGATCAATAAACAAATCCCAATGGTTACGCGATACTGTCGCATACATCAGCAAGAATACGGTCGAGATAATCACAAAGATGCTAGGATTTGACATGACCAACTGAGTGATCGGATCAGGCCACTCCGACTATCCGTCTAGGCCAGTAAGAGCCAAAGTGGAATGTTACAAGTAACACGATCATTTCAGCAGCCGGGTCCCAGAATTCCAGCCACAAGGATACTGGCCTTTAGTATTACAGGTCTCTAACCACGTTTAACAATTGGCCACTTTGTGGTTGCTTATCCTCTGCAGCGGTTCACTCTGCGTATTTAACAGCTCCAGCCGATAGAGTGGCTCTAAAGTGGGTAAAATCTTGGTTTTCTAGTCCTTGTAAAGGTAACATATGTAGGAGAAAGAACAGATATGGATGCGCTTGTGGTATAATGGTTTCCATCGTAGTACATGAGCTCAGTGACCTGATTTCAAACCCTAGACGATGTTATTCGATTTCACAGAGCACAGGAACATTGGGGCCATGTACGAGGTCAACTATTCCCCATCCAGCAGTCGGTAAATAGTAGGGCAGAAGGCACTTTGTATTTAAAACTGTAAAACTCCACTTTAAAATTAACCTTGGCTTACACCCTACTCATGTGGAGGGGCCGATAAATACATATATAGCAGAAAAAAAAAACCTTACCACCGTAGCGGGGAAATGTGCTCAGTTACAGTGGCAAAAAATAGGAGTTAGATCCTTTTGGTAATCTGATATTGTATCCATCATCTTTGAGGTAACTACTGTGATAACACATAAGTTGTATAGCATCTTGCTCAGCATCTACATCTGTATCGTGAAGACAGTAGACTTACAGTTAGGTCGAATGCAATATCTTCCATGAAACCTTACTCAAGCTTGTGCCGAGATCCGGGCGAAATCTAGAGTCTAAGGACTCACGTCTGCTCTACTATTTACCTATATTGTCGTTTCCCGTGTATTATATTAAAATAGTAATAATAATGTACAAACACAGGATAAACAATATTCATTACAATTTCATTTGATTTCTTATCACTATTTTTATATCATTTAGAGTGTTCGGACTTTTTTCTAATAATAATACCCTATTTGATTAAAATTATTAAGCTTAATTTCATAAATTTAGACAAATAAAATTTTTATACACAAGGATATTACTTGCTACTATATCAAAATGTCATCACCATTTAAAAAACAGTTTTTTGGCCTTGCGTAACATGAACCATCGGAAACGATGAATTAAGATTATTTTTTTATATAGTAAAACTATTATTGTTAATTTTAAAAGTTTGACTTTTATTAAACAAAAAGAACCAACTTTTTTTTTTGCTTTTAATTTTGCTACAAATATTTTCTCATAAAAAAAACACAATGTTGTGTACTTTGTTGTTTGATATCTTAGCTCCATATATTTGCAATTATCTAAAGAAGAAGTGTCTAACGCGCTGGAACGTGACATCGCATTAAACAAGTTCGAATCCCAGTCGTGCTATTACGCCCACTTTTGGTTGAATTCCCTTGGGAAAGGTATGATTCTGTTATTTCCCCATCCCCCCAGTTTTAGATTAAATAGTATCAATACTGTTCTGCAAAAACGGCTTTAGCATTAAATTAATCACAAAGGTTGGCCTGCCACTGACCAAAGAAAAAAAAACTATTCTCTAAAGTTTACCTCCAAAAAACATCTTACTTTTAGAAATTGTTTGGCAGTGGAAGAATATCATTCATGGACATTTCGATGAAGTAACACCGCTGGCTTATGAATATGCATATTTGCACGCACACACACGTGCTATGCAAATATGACTATACACCACACATATAGAAGATACATAAGCGGCGACTCATAACAGTATTGCAGTTGTCATAGTACTCGCACTAGCAAAGAGTCCCGTTGCCAAGTATATATCGGGGCGTAGGCACAATCAACACCCCATTCAGACCTCAAACAATACTGCTGACCTCAGCCAACCCAACAGGGATATCTAAACTACAATATACATTGTTTTAAGGGTCTAATTATTATAATTTTTGAAAATGCTGAGAAAGTTGTACAAAGTTTTAAAATAAAATAGTACATTTTTGGTTTTTGGCTACGTTTTCTAATGCGGAGTGTTTGGTATATTCTAATTTACAAATATATTCGCTTATATATATATATATATATATATATATATATATATATATATGTGTGTGTGTGTGTGTGTGTGTGTACATATAACGTTAGGATAGCATCGACATAGTCCTAGAGACCCAATCCGATCGTCATATTGACGATAAACTAACAGTCATCGAACGACTTTGAGCTTGTGTCTCCACTATTCTAAGAGATATGTACTCTCTCACTGATATGCCTCACTCTGTATTGATAAATATATATACATATATATATATATATGTGTGTGTGTGTGTGTGTGTATGTGTGTGTGTGTGTGTGTGTGTGTGTATACATTCTTAACTGATTTGTACGTCAAAAACTCTCGTTTTAGTTTGGTTTGGTTTGGTTTGGCTTGGTTTGGTTTTATGGCATATCAACCATTTACGATATTTATGCTAAATCATATTTACACATGTATAATAAATATATATATGATTTGAAAATACATTTTGTAGACAACATTCTTAAACAAGCCTGAGCTCTTTTTTGTACGTAGTTAAATGGTTTCAAGAATGTTTATATAACAGTCGCAATTTAGCATCATTCATTTGTTTGCACAAAATTTGTTCTATTTGACTCATAGATAGGACACTATCTGGTGCTACCACTCAGGGTCAGAGTAGACCTTGGAGCAGTGACAATGAAAGGGTCTTCTACATTCCCCAAAGCTTCAAGTCTGAAGCTTTACTATCACGTGGTATAATATCATATCCAGGAAACTTGTTGTGAGGGTCTTAGCACTTTTCAGAAATGCAGTTGGTGTATTCTACTGCCCCAGCCGAGTGGGCTTCTCTTCACAGTTGGCAAAGTGCGCATCCTAGGCAAATCACTTGTCCAAGATAAAATAAATTAAGAGCTGATATTATCTTCTATTGTAAGATTTTAACCACGGAATTAAAGAGAATACCATTCAAGATAATGAATTTTAGTTTTCTTTTGGCTCACTGACGTTAAAACTCTAAACTTAAACAACTCGGATTTAATCTATTGCTACAAACTGATTAATAAAAATGTGTATATACATCAGTGCAGATAGTACAATATTTGCTGCTGTAGACATTTGATCATTGTTTGCTCTTTCAAAGTATCGTATGAGATAATGTACAAACTAGCACATAAAACAGAATTCTTATACCAAGAGCAAAACTGATCTTCACTTTTCTCTTTTCTCATCGAGATTTCAATCTAAAAATTGTTCACCCCCGTGGGGCTCCCTGAGGATCTTAAAAAGAACAATGTATAATGTTTTGCTTCGTTTTTTCCTTAGCCATGATTATATCTTGAAAAAAATCATCATCTGATAAGAATTGAAAAGTAAATGTGTCTATTCCATATATACATACAATTCCACACACAAACACACACACATATATATATATATATATATGTGTGTGTGTGTGTGGGTAGAATTGTATGTATATATGGAATATATATATATATATATATATATATATATATATAGTAGTGTCCATGTATATATATATATATATATATATAGTAGCGTTCAAAACTAAGGGACAAAATTTTGAAACCTAATATTTGTTAGAAATAACAACTGTGAAAAGCTGAAATTTTGACAACTGGTAGCCGTTATCTTCCATAAAAACATACTAAAATTTGAATCATTTGCAAAGGATAGAAAAAGAATTATAACAATTATTTATTTATTTTCAAAATAGGATCGTCCAAAAGTAAGGGACAAAATTGAGAAAAACAATGTAAACAGTATGCTATATTCAAATCTTTTGATTTCCTCTAAAGAATAAGTCTTACTTAGTCATTTGTAAACGTTGCATCAGCCGGCACCATGGCGAAACGCTAAAAACTTGATTACTCTGTGAGACAAACTATTGTGAAGCTACATAAGGAAAAGCACACCATTAGAGAGATTTCAGAGAAAGTGAAACGTTCCAAGTGTGTTGTAGGCAGGGTTGTTAAATCCTACAAGGATACAGGCAAAATAGTTAGTGCTTTTAAAACCGGCAGACCCCGCAAAACTTCGGCAAGGAAAGATCGAATAATGCAGCGTATGTCATTAAAGGACCGTTTTAAGTCTTGCACAGAAATTAAAAGGGTTATGAATAGTACCTCATGTGTTAATGTGTCAAGACAGACTGTTTCTAGACGACTGCAAGTAATAGGGCTGATTAGAGATTAGAGTTTGCAACAGGTATGTAATTTGGACATATGAAAATTGGGCAAAAGTATTTTTCAGTGATGAAAGCAAGTTTAATTTATTTGGAAATTATGGAAAAAACAATGTTAACAGACGTATTTGTGAAAGATTAATTGCAAAGTGTACTAAGAAAACTGTCAAGTTTGGGGGCGGAAGCGTCATATTTGGAATGTTTTCTAGCCAAGGTACAATGCCTCTTGTCCGGTTACAAACTCGTGTAAACGCGCAGATCTATAAAAACATTGTTCAAGATCATGTGCCAATCTTACAGAATTCAGGTTTCGATAGGGCTACCTTTATGCAAGATAATGCCCCATGTCACAAGGCAAAGGTGGTAATGAGTTACCTTAGCGAGCAAGATTTCGAAATTATGGATTGGCCACCGCAAAGTCTTGATTTAAATCCAATAGAAAACCTTTGGGAGACCTTAGGAGTGAAAGTTATGGAAAGAAATCCCACTAACACGTAGGATTTGTGGGTGAAGCTTCAAGAAGAATAGTCTAAAATTAGTATTGAGGATTTTCAAGAACTGATTCGTTCTTGTAGTCGAAGATGTGCAGCTGTCATTGAGAGCAAGGGCTCATTTACTAAATATTGATTGTATATGTATTTTTATTGTTTTTTTTTTTGGGGGGGGCTGTTTACATTGTTTTTCTCAATTTTGTCCCTTACTTTTGGACGTTCCAAATTTTAAAATAAATAAATAATTGTTATAATTCTTTTTCTATCCTTTGCAAATGATTCAAATTTTAGTATGTTATTATGGATGATAACGACTACCAGTTGTCAAAATTTCAGCTTTTCACAGTTGTTATTTCTAACAAATATTAGGTTTTAAAATTTTGTCCCTTAGTTTTGGACGCTACTGTATATGTATATATATAGGGTGTTGTATAGATAGATCGATATCTTACCATAACACTAAGGAAGATTGTGTTACTCCAATGATATTTAGATAGATATTTGAAATATTTGCTATTATTTAGTCTTAATGCGTTTTCGAATACTTCCCTGATAAATTTGGTATCGACCAGATACATTATTAAAGCGGACGGATATTTCTACTTGAAAAGTGGATACTGTATGATGTCTTCTATTGATTGGTTGGTTGGTTGGCTTTTAAGGCATACTAGTTTATTAAATGTTGAAGCCAGTCTTTTTTCAGGAATTATCTGATAGTGTGAAGGCGCTAAATCTGGTGATTATGAAGGATGCAGTAACGTAATCCACCCAAATGAGCCGATTGTCTCCCCTGTCCTGATCCTTATGTCTGGTCGAGCTTTCTATGGAAGAAGTTGAACAGTATCGATTGGTAAGTTTTAGTAGACTATCATCTCTTTGATCCCACGAAAGAGGGTTTAAGAAGCAAACATTATGCCAGTAACAAGGAAGTGAAAACGTCAATGTTGAAAGCGCTGTAAGAATAGTCAACAGAATTTTATTCAGCAGGGATACATGTTCTCATTCGAAGGTGGAACATTGCTATTGAAAGAAATGGTGACGATGTTGAGAAGCAGGGATGTGATCCACTGATGAGAGCTTCATTTTGATGTATGATACATGCTCCTGTCGGTAAAAATTCCTGTACCAGAGCAAAAGGCATTTCTTTCTGACTTACCCTTGTACTTTCAGAAAATATCTTTTTAACACATAAATGGGACCGTAAAAGGGACAACCGCACCGAGACAGAGTGTACCTGAGAGTAATGGCAACAAAGATAAACTCTATACTCGCAAGAGCAACACAACTAGAGTCTTATCCCCATACGTGGTTTTGTGTTATATCCAGGACAACACTATTTCAGGAACGCCATCGACATTTTCTAGACACACTAGTATAAATAAAACGCTGTATGGTACTTCTGTAATATACACCCCACTGATGATGGCCTGAGTGGGGCGCGAAAATATTTGGGAACGAATTAAATACAGAAAATGTGTCAGCCAATTCAAGCCAGATATCAAAACAACTATACGACAAATTTGAAAAGATATGTTGACAAAGGATGCCAATAATATTTAAACAAACATGCTTCAACGAGGAATTACAGTCCACACACACACACGCGCGCGCACGCATATATATATATATATATATATATATATATATATATATATGGTAGCTAACAAAATGAATTGAAAAAAAAGCTAGAAGGGAACTACACACGAATGCTACGAGCTATCTAGAAAAATTTCGGGAAGCAACACTCTACGAAACAACAGCTGTACAACCACATGCCCACCTTTTAAAATCCATCTAAATAAGACAAAGAACACATGAGGGATACTGCTGGAGAAGCAACGACATACTCATAAGTGATGTTCTCCTTATATTCCCCGACACACGGACTAGCCAATGCTGACAAACAAGAACTTATTTATATCAGCTCTATGCGGACACAGGATGTAATTTGGAAAACCTGGCCGGTTCAATGAATGATCGGGACGGATGTAGAGAGAGAGTGTCGGGAAAATCCACGCTGTCAGTGCTACTTGATGATGATGAAGATGTATATATTGTTGGATTATCGTAAGGTATAAGCTTTCCAAAGGATCGTAATTTTTATTTAAGAACTTTCCCGAAAAGAGCTACAAGTAAAAATTGACCAATCAGAAACGAGGACTGAAGGCATTTAAAATCATTTGCAACTATCCTCAAATACTAAGATGCTTAATTGCTTGTTGAAGTTTTTGTCAGGAACACGTATCGTTTAGGATACTGGCGTCTGTAAACAAAAGAGCAAATACTGACATGGATTCTAACACACACAGACACACACACACATATATATATATATATATATATATATATATATATATATGTATATGTGTGTATGGATGCACTACATGGACGCTAACAAAACGGCTGGAAAAGAAACTAGATGGCAATTACACAAGAATGCTGCGTGCAATCCTGAACAAGTCCTGGCAGCAACACCCCACAAGACACCAACTGTACGGCCACCTGCCCCCTATCACGAAAACTATTCAAGTTAGGCGAACCAGACATGCAGGACATTGCTGGAGAAGCAGAGATGAACTCATAAGAGATGTACTCTTATGGATCCCCACACACAGCCGCGCAAAAGCAGGACGACCAGCACGAACGTACATTCACCAGCTATGTGAGGATACAGGTTGTTGTCCTGAAGACTTGCCTAGGGCGATGAACGATAGGGAGGAGTGGTGAGAGAGGGTCAGGGATATCCGTGCTGCCAGCACGATATGATGATGATGATGATATGTGTGTATGTGTGTGTGTGCGTGTAAGGTTCATTCAAAAAATTCCAAGCCTTACGCAAAAAGAAGAGCTATAACTGACAATTTTTATTGTGGCAACACAAAACCCCTTCTTATAAAAGAGGAAAATCTAATTCAGATTGCTGTCTTAATTTCTTTGGAGTTGAGACCCATATAAAGGTGAGAGATGAGTGATGAATCTAATATCTGGCTCAGACTTTAACATTTTTTAACAACCTTCGTATATATAGAATACACCGACTGCTTCTTTTCAAAATGGTAAGACTCACCCCGCCCAACGAGTGTCCTGTTAATGACTCTAAACAATCTGATGTTTGGTTCCATAAATGCTGGAGCTTTAGGGAATATGGAGTACCCCTTTATTGCCATCGCTCCCAAATCTACACTGGCCCAGAGTGGTAGCATCTGATAGGATCCTATCTATGGGTCAGATAAAACTTAAATATGTACTTATGCTATACTGATTTGTTTGAAATAGAACTGTTTTCTAAGCTAAACTGAATTGTTTGAAATAGAACTGTTCATATGTGTAAAAATGGATTTGGCATTAATAACCGACAATGGTTGATGTGTCATAAAACCAAACCAAACCAAACCAAACCTATATATATATATATATATATATGTGTGTGTGTGTGTGTGTGTGTGTGTGTGTGTGTGTGTGTGTGTGTGTGTGTGTGTGTGTGTGTGTGTGTGTGTGAATTATATGTATACATGAATGGTACATACAAAAATATATGTAAATATACGAGCGGTACATAAAAATTTCGTGATTTTTAGAATACATTTTGAAAATTCCGAGCTATCAACATTTCTTTTATCTCATTGTATCTTTCATTGATACTAAGAAATCAAATGACAGGAAATAAAATTGCTGATCCTCTTTCTGTAGTTTTTTTCATTTTCTCTCTCTGTCTTTCTCTCTCTCTCTATATATATATGTGTGTATGTGTGTGTGTGTGTGTGTGTGTGTGTGTGCATGCACGCGCGTGTGTGTGTGTGTGTATACATGCGCGAGCGTGTGTGTGTGTGTTATATCTTGTTATAATTTTCTCAAATATATATAAATATTTGATATATTTCTGTTTCCTAAAAAATATGTATGATTTTTTTTTTCTGTAGGAATGTTTTTAGCCTTACAACAAACGAAACTGGTTCGAGGCGTTGCTTTCTCAAAAATTCATTAGGGAAATATTTTTCACTATGACAAGAAATGTGATCGAAGGTTCTCTCTCTCTCTCTCTCTCTCTCTCTCTCTCTCTTACTCTCTCTTTTTCTCACTCTCTAACTCTCTCTTTCTCTCTCTCTCTCTCTCTCTCTCTCTCTCTCTCTCTCTCAAATACCACTTTTCAAACAAAGGTCACTGAACTCTTTACTGATTACATAGATAGATATATAGATAGAGAGAGAGAAAGAGAGAGCGAGAGATAGAGAGAGAGAGAGAGAGAGAGAGAGAGAGAGCAATGAAAATAATAAAGCATTAAAAGTAAAATAGAGTATAATTAATATAATTAACAAGGGTTTTTTTTTCAGGGGAATAATAAATTCGGCAATAAAACTTGTTTTTACTCTTGAAAATACAATTATGACTATGTTAAAAAAGAAAGAAAAATGTATCGATTATATCTTAGTCATTTTTATGAAGATCTTCAATCGTTATTCGAATTCTTGAATTTGATTTTAGGATTGACTATGTTTTGCCAGTTAGAAATCTAAATAATACTTTTTTTTTATATTTTCCCAAATTCAGATCATAAATTTGCGTTAGTTCATGTTTCTATTTTAACATTTGTTAAATGAAACGTTATAGACTCCTAACAAAAATGAATAAAATATAAACTTAGAACAATAAAAAAAAAAGAAAATTGTTGTTGTTATTGTTGTTGTTGGTTGAGTTTTATAGCATATCACCCTTTGTAGGTTATTTAACACCAAATCCATTTTTATGAAAATAATCAGTTCTATTTAAAACAATTCAGTTTAGCATGAGTACATACTTTGATAGTCAAAAACATGTCTATTTCAAGCTATTCAGTTTAGTCGAGCAGTTCTAATTCAGCTAAACCAGTTTAGTATAAGTACAGATTTTCTTTACACACTGTTAAATGTCAAAACAGTTCTATATTAAAGAATTCAGTATTGTGTAAGTACAGTTTCAACGTCAAAAACCAGTTCCATTTCAAATAATTCAGTTTAGCATAAGCACGCAGTGTAAATGTTAGTACGGTTTAATTGTCAAAAAACATATTATTTTCAAGTTATTCAGTTTAGTCAAACAATTCAGTTTAGCATAAATAGGTCGTTAGTTCTACTTAAACCATAGATAGGGCCCTATCAGGTGCTATCACGCCGGGCAAGGGTGGACCTGGAAGCAATGGCAATGAAAAAGTGCTCCGTATTCCCCAAAGCTCCAGCATTACTGGAATTTCACCATCAGATTGTTTAGTGTCATATCCAGGACACTCGTTGGGAGTGGGCTTACCCACTGCATAAAAACAGTCGGTGTATTCGACAGCCCCAGCTGACTGTGCAAAAGTAAATTGTGTGGCGACTCTAAAAAATGATTTTGAAAAATAAATAGTTCACTTTAACATTTAATTTTTCTTCCCTTGAAAGAGTAATTTTTTAGATAGACCGTTTCATTTCCAACAAAGCTAACGTGTTTAGTTCATGAAGTTGTAAACAATAATATTGAAGCTATAAATAATTATGAAATATATCAACAAAATAACCACATATGAAACCTCCCCCCACTCCTCCCAAAGAATGAGATCATTAGGAAAAAAAAGATTGAACTGATTAAAACATTTATATATTTTCAATATCGTTTTTTATTTTTATTCATTTATTTTTTTTTAATCACTAATTAAATGGCCAACTTTTTCTTGTTATACAAATTTCCCTCCAGGTTTTTGTATTTTGCATTTTTAAACATCCATCGCTAATATCATCCCCCAATGGTCCTGATGATGGTTCAGTAGAACTGAAACACTAAAGTGTCGACTTTACTTCTCAATTAATATATCTTTCGAATTGTATTGGCTTGTTATCAATTTTTCTTTACATACTGTCTGATTACAATCATAATTTACATCCATATATATATATATATATATATATAGTCATCCACATTATAAAGATAATTATTATCTCCACCATATATATATATATATATATATATATATACTGTCTGATTACAATCCATTATTTACTTCCATATTTATATATATATATATATACATATATATATATATATATATATATATATACAATATATATATATATATACATACTGTCTGATTACAATCCATTATTTACTTCCATATATATATATATATATATATATATATATACTGTCTAATTACAATCCATTATTTACATCCATATCTATATATATATATATATATATATATATATATATATATATATATATATATATATATATATATATATATATATATATTACAATATATATATATATTACAATATATATATATATATACATACTGTCTGATTACAATCCATTATTTACTTCTATATAAATATATATATATATATAGTCATCCACATTATAAAGAAAATCATTAACCCCACCATATATATATATATATATATATATATATATATGGTGGAGGTAATGATTATCTTTGGATTAATCTGTAAGATTTTACTTTGCATTTAGGCACGATATTCTTTGTATTGGATTCTTCAGATTAATCTCTACATAATCAACAGAATATTTCTTTTTCCTCTAACTCTAGGAAGACAGGAAAAATAAGTACCTAAATATTCACAAATAGTTCTGCTAGTTCATATTTCTAGCATCAGGAATGTTCCCAACTCTTGTAAAAACGTACTCGACTTGAGTGACTGTTTGTTTTCTATGTTGAAATAGCATATCAATCTTCGTGGATTATCTAATACCAAAGCCATTCCTTATAGAAAAACAACAATGATAATTCAGAATGTCTCAAAATAAATACAATCCATTAATATGATGATGATTTATTTCTGAGACAAGCCCAATGGCGGTTATTTGGATCAGGCCCTATTAAAATACATCCTTCGAACTAGAGATATCAAATCAATGTTTTTTTTTTAAATTGTTATATCAACTTCCTGGAAATGCAATCTTTTTTTTTTTCAGTTTTTCTCCTGGCAATAAATCGTTATCATATTAATGGGTCGCATCTATTTTGAAACAGTTTTGAATTATTTTGTCTCCAAATAAGTAGTGACGCAAAATATTATTTCTCTCTGGTCCAAGGCATTGCGACCGAGGATTGATTGTTTTTATAGCATACTATTTTCAAATATGAAAGAAAAAAGACAAACTCTTATTTTTAATAAAGTTATTAGAAGTCACATGGATCCCATGTATATAGAGACACCCTATATTTTGCCCATAGCTTGAGAGGGAAAAAGGGAAATGAATATTTTTTTCTGGGGATTTTAGTCTGAAAGTGAACGTATTAACGCGATTGAGGTTTCAAAGCTGCTTACTTCGAGGCCGTCGTCCTTTACGTTTGTCATTAAGACACGAGTACTCCTCAACTTGACTGATTTCACAGACAAAACAGAGCTTAATAAAATTTAAAGACACTTCTAAAATTTGCATAACATTGAGAAAAGGATTTTGTCGATGGATTTTTTTTAGTTTTGTTCAGTTGATTAATGGCATATCAACTCCTTCTGCATTATCAAATGCTAAAATTTGATTCATTTGTAAATATTAGATTGTAATCAGGACTAGATTTTTAATTTTTCCTAGCATCTTTAAATTATTTGTTTCTGATCGTTTGTTTCCACCAAGTTTTATGTTTTCAACTATTCCTATCTAATACAAATAATTTGCACGCAAATTCATGGCTTTAAGTATTACTATTTAATGCAAAGAACTTGTATAGTTATGCGGTATTCATTTTTCCTGTCAGATACAAATAATTTGTAGGGTAGTTCTCCTGGCATTGCGACTAAAGTTCTGGAGTGCCATAGTGTAGTTAGCCATTTTGAACCGCACTCGCGCTATTATTTTCACTTCTGATCATATCTTATCCGATGGGTTTATTGACCCAGTGGTAAAGGCCCGAGAAACCGGGCTTCAATCACAGGTCGAGTTATACCAAAAACTCAAAAAATGGTACTTAATGCCTCTTTGCTTAACACCCAGCATTATAAGGTACGACGTATCAAGCGTTGTGTGAAACAAACCAGGGTAAGGATTAGCACCCGCCCTACACCTCAGTGTTGCAGCTATTGAAAACGGAGCCTTAGAGTCACCTTCATTTACAGTCGCCAAGTTTTCTTTACTTTCTGTTCTTCTCCGGGGACGACTTTGGCATTAAATAACCCACAAAGGTTCATATGTAAATAAACAAAGATGACAAAGCAAACCAAATAATTTGCACAGAGTTATTTGGTATCAAGTATTCCTATCTAATACAAATATTTTTAGAATAGATCAATTTGACCCACAGATTTGATCCCAACAGCTGATAACATTCGAAATCAAGGTGGACCAGGAAGCAATGATTGGTTGTTAGGGTTTTATGGCGTATCAACCCTTGCAGGTTATATAACGCCAAATTCTGTCTATATGTATATGCATTTAACCAAGTATTTCTGGGCGAATACTAAGTAGGTAAGATTTTCTATAAGCAGGATTTCACATTGATTCGTCATATTTTTCGTACAACCCTGTCTTTCGCAAGAAGGACAGAGCGTCATCTATTTTGAAGTTTTCGAACAATTCGATTTGACTAGTCCCTTTGAAAAATCGCTTTCTGATGACAGCAAAAGCTCTGCATTCAATAAATATGCGTTTAACCGTGCATGTTGTCTGACAGGTCAAACACTGTGGTTGTAGTTCCTGTTAAGCAATAGATATGAATGGGTAAGTCAACAATCCCCAGAACTTCAGAAGAAGAGCCTCACCACCTGATAGAGTTTAGTATTAGAGTCAGGATAGGTTAATAGCTTTTGCAACCACCAAATAGATAAGGATACGTTCTTGATAGAAGAGAGAATGTGTCATGTTGAAAGAAAATTAAGAGATTGATTGAATATATAAAAACTTGAATAAAAAAGTTCATGTATTTCTGAAAATATAAAGGACACTTGGCAATACAGTGAATTTGTTAATTATTCTTCATAAAAGTAATAATGGCAATAAATAAGACGAATGAACATGGAAATTAGAAAATATGAGCATGTAAAAAGAAATATGTAACAGGAAATAAATAGATAATAGATCATATACGTCGGTTATAAAGGCATATACACAGACACACATACACATACAGACACACACACACATATATATAATTAAAGTCATATATAAAAATTACATGTGTATAATATATATATATATATATATATATATATATATATATATATATATATATAAATCAAAATAAAACGTAAAGAACAGCAGCTGAAAATAAAAACAAGACTTGAAAAAACATAGATTATATATATATATATAATACAGATTGCAGATGTATGTATTTCAGTGCACATCTTAAAAATGTTATATACATATATATATACATATTTATGTGTGTGTGTGTGTGTGTGTGTGTGTGTGTGTGTGTGTGTGTTCTATGATAAAGACAAAGATTAAGAAAGAAACAAAGAAAGAACAACTGGAGTAAAAGAAAGAAAGAAACAAAGAAAAAAGAAAGAAAAATGAACAACTGGAGTAAAAGAAAGAACAACTGGGGTAAAAGAAAGAAAGGAGGAAAGAAAGAAAGAGAGAAAGAAAGAGGTTTTTTAATTAAGTTAGCAAAATAATATACGGTAATGTTAATTAAGCTTAATATTGCTCGTAGATAGAAACGGGAAAAAATGATATGAAGTTAAAATTTCTTACCATTGAAAACAATAAGCAAACTACTATGTCCAGCCAACTTAACACACATTCACCCAATACACGGATTTGTCTCGATATACAACACGTATATACGGGGGAGTCAAAATGGTGTAGTATTTAACGTGCTGAATTGCTACGTCATAGTAAGCTAGTTCGAATACAACTCGCGCTGATATGTTCAGTCAGGGATCGCCAAGCGTATCATTGTAGGTTGATTTCCTTGTCTTAATGGGCTTTACCCAAGGCAATGTATGCTTAGTAGGGCAAAGTTTATACCTTGATGTTTAAGTCTCCCTAAAAGCGGAATTATAAAAGGATCTAGATTGAGTTCTGATTTCTGCGTAGCTCTTCATATCAAATATGACTTGTTAAGTCGAATAACTCTCACCTTATGCACCCCCAGCTATGGGTTAGATGACACCACTACTGTTTTTTAACAAGGATAGCTTCGGCGTGACATATCTCAAGAAGGTTGATATACCAGTTCTTAAACTTTGGGAAATGTGAAATAACGCTTTATAGGCATTACTCCCAGTTCCACTCTGACCCAGAGTGGCAGTAGATGTTACGCTAACATGTATTGGTAAAATTAATCTGTTTAAAATCTATTCATATGACAAAAAATAAAAATTAAGAATCAACTACACAAAAAATAAGAATTCATAACATGGAGGCATAAAATAACCCTAGACGGATTGGCATACTGTTTAAAATGATGCAGTTAAGTTTAGGCAGTTATTTTACACCTCTACAAAATGTATAACGCAAGGTTGATTTCCATTCGTACATCAGTGTTGTTTCAGACATTGCTTAGTAAAATCAGCATTTTCTTTTTTTTTTTTTAGGAACCTCTGTTATCAAGAATTGAATCTGAAGAATTCTTGTGAGGTGAAACCTGGTGAGAAAGCCCAATGATATCAGACTTTGTTAAACTGAGTTTAGTTATTGTTAATATTCTTAAAATGAATTCAGTATTGAACATTAAAGACAATAACGTTATAATATTACTGCCCCTTCTTTGTATCAATCAGTTAATCAAAAGAATTATTTAAAATGTACATCTTTGATAGTATTGTGTCTCATCTCATCACTTCTTTCATCTTTACCCCTTTTTTCTTCTTTTCGACCGCATCGTCTGCCAATTACATAAATACAAATATCCTATATACACTCCCAGGCACGAACCCGCATAGCCACTAGACGCAGATAAATGCTCAAATCTTCTGTCTATTACAAATACAATGATGAGATCTCCGGTGTTAACGATGTCATTTAATCACAAAGAATTTTTGGCGCTGTTCAAACCTCGTCTTTGTTATTTCTACAGCATCTTGAAATCCATTTATATCATTGGCGAATATATTACCATTTTTGAATGATCGTCCTCCTCATTCTTCTTCAAACTCTTTCCTTATCACACCAATTTATATATATATATATATTCATATATAAATATATATATATATGTATATATCTAGGAACTCAACTGATTTCCATACTAAAAAAATGTTATTTTCTGTGCAAAAAATAGGCTCAAGAAGCTATAATTTTCTGTATCTATTTTTGGATTTATCGACTAATCAGCGCTTGCCCGTTAGTCTTAAACTTTTTTGAGATACTTCGCAGACGACAATATTTGACTTGCTGTGACAAATTTGAAGAGTTAAAGTTGAAAATAATTTGAAAATCTTTTCCTTTTTAGATGTTGTATATCGACCTTCGAACCGGCCAAACGTGCCATTCCAAAGTGATGCACCGGAAGGAAGTGACACATTCCGATGGCAGTTATGGGACAAGGTAAAACCCCATGGAACAGTCATAGACTGATGCACTGGAAGAGAGTGACCTGTGAACTGCATAACAGTTTTTTTCCGCTTGATGACTATCAAACATGCCATTCCAAAGATACTGAGTGGACGATTGATCTATTATATAACTCGGTGAAGACAGGAAGTCAGTTAGTTTGGAGACCAGACCCGTTGGTGACAAGATGTGGTAGAGATAACAGCACCCAGCAGAGTGGGCCCCAGGCCTCTGGTTGGGCACCCTGGAGAACAGGAAAGAAAGACTGATGGCCATAAGAGTGGGGGTCAATATGTTGCTGTTCTGTTCGGTCTCCAACTCCCTCTCACACACAAACCTTTCAATTAAAGTGAGAGGTATATTTTTTAAAGAGGTCTTCACTCGTCTTTTTTATTGTGCGTGAATATGATTTCGCATTCATATGTGTTTGTATAGTTGGTCGTGGTCATGGCTATACAACATAGAGTGTTTAAAATAAAATACCAGTAAGAATCATAGATAACTCCTCAACATTTATCTAATTCCCAGCCTACCTAAATTGTATAAATAAGAAAAGAAATAAATATTTCTTCAGTAAGTATGGAATTATCTATAATTTCTCAGCTACCAGTTGGTATGAAATTTATTCATTATCTATTCGACCTTTCGGCAAATCCCTTTAGAGTAAAAATTTAACATTCTTTTCTTTCAAGTTGCATTTTATTTCAATACCGCATAACTATCTTAAAATTGAGCTACGGTTTACATTGATTTATTAACACTGATATTACAGCTATGATTGCTGATAAAAATACTTGCAGCTGCTGTATAAATACATTTTACCCTCTCACATACTGAGATCCTCATACAAAGATTTTTACATACACAAAATATATCCCTCAGATTAGGCTAACAAAAATTGATATATTTCATTGCATGAATCTTCTCAATCCTTCTTCAAAAATATTTATATTTTGACTAATATCATGTTAGCTTTACAGGAAAAATTTTGTAAATTTTTGTTTTACCGCCAAATTTTCTCTTGATTTAATTTGATAAAATTTTGAATTTTTAGTACGGAGTTTTATTCATTTATTCATACCGTTGTCCGACACACACACACACACACACACACACACACACACACACACACACGGGGGTGGGGGCGTGGTGTAATGGTTATAGCGCTGGATTGCGGAATAGTAGTGAGAGAGTTTAAAATCCAGTCGCGCTATTACGTTCACTTTCGGACAAATACCCTTGGGAAAGGTATAAACCCCCTGATCCCCCCACCAGTCATGGGTTAAATAGCATCACTGCTGTTCTTTTAAAAGGATGGCTTTGACCTTAACTAATCCACGAAGGTTGGTATGCCTTTAAACAAAGAAATCTAAACCTATACACACACACACTTTACTGACAAATAGACCGTAATATGGTTATTGGATGACACCAGGTAACTTATGATTATGAAAGGATACGGGCATAAAACCAAATTCATTTTTGTAATTATTAGTATAACATTGTCGGGGGCTCTTTGTATTGAATTATTACGTTAATGGAGGCCGTTAGAGCGTTGGAGTAAAGTTCGTATTTAGATTTGTTAGTTTCTTTCGGCCGTTTTTGGCGACGACTTATCGGGGGGCAGGAACCCCCATCATTACCCAATGAGATATAAATGAAATAAAACGTTGTAGCAATATATTAGTAAAAATCATCTAAGAGTTTTTAAAGTTCAGTGGGGCTAGTAGGCCAAAAAACCTCGGGACCTAACACATGGGGATAAGAAAATAAATACACAACAATCTGGTTTACAACTTTAAATTGTACTAAAATTCCACTAGCTACAACGAACCCACAACTGTTGACCTAAGGATGGGCCGACCAATGGTGCACCTAATTTTTCAAGGTTCTTAGTGTCTTTATTGCTTTACATCCTTTCATTATTCCCCTGGGCATTTCTTTATATATATATATATATATATACTGTAAGCCATATTTGCTGATCGTCATCTGATGAGACGAAGATAATATTCTTCGTCCGTATAAATTTATAATGGCACTTTAATCATGATTGAGTTTTCTTCCAGTTACATTATATACGCTCGGTATGTGAGTTTTCTTAAATAAATACCGAAAGGCATATATTGAAATAGCCACACATCGAGCACTCCCATAGATTTATATAAGATTTTTAAATACATTCTATATACGAATATTGCATACCCATTGACTTGAGATACCAACTGGATATTACTGATATATATATATATATATATATATATATATATATATTACTGATATATATATATATATATATATATATATATATATATTACTGATATATATATATATATATATATTACTGATATATATATATATATATATTACTGATATATATATATATATATATATATATATATATATATATATTGTAAGGGAAGAAAAGTTGGCGACCGTTGTCGAGAGCGACCAGAAAGCTCCCTTTTCAATAGCTACTACACTGAGGTGTAGGGGAGTGCACTACTCTTTTCCCACGATTGCTCCACTTTACCCTCGATACGTACCATATATAGCAGAGTGTTAAGCAAGGAGGTATCAAGTACCATTTTAAGTGTCTTTGGTATTACGCGACCTGGGATTGAACCCAGGTCTCCCGGACTACTGGCGAACACTCAACTCACTAGGCCAATGAGCCGGTGCCATCCTTGTAGAAAGACAGTTGTGGCACAATCTAACTCACTGCTGGTGGTACAAGGGATTTCATAGTTTTCCAAAGGGCATTAGTCCGAAAGTAAACGCAGTACGGATTCTAATTACCTTACTACGATGTTGAAGTCAAGCATATTAGCCACTACGCCACTTCTCCTTTAGTACAACAAGCTGGTTTTGGTTTGGTTTGCTTTACTTTTATGGCACATCAAGCATTGTAGGATATTGATTCTAAATCCATTTTTATACATATAAACAGTCCTATTCCAAACAATTCAGTTTTGCATAATTACACAGTTTCAATGTCAAACAAGTTCAATCTCAAACAATTTAGTTTAGCATAATTACACAGCATGAATTTAAAAAAAAATTAATTACAAACAATTCAGTTCAGGATAATTACGAACTTTAAATATCAAAACAGTCCTATTTCAAGCAAATCAGTTTAGCATAAGTACACAGTTTAGTTCTATTTGACCTATATATGTATAGGAACCTATCAGGTACTTCCACTCCGGGCCAAAGTAGACTGGGGAACGATGTCAATGAAGGGGTACTCAGCATTCCGATAAAATCCAGCATTACTGGAACCTCACCATCAGATTTTTTAGTGTCTTACCCCTCGGCAAAGAAACAGTCGGTGTATTCTAAAGCCTCCTCCCAGTTGACATGGTAAACAACAACGTGGAGTCGCTCGAAGTATAACGGTAAGAAATGGACTCTGTGTTACAATCTTTGTTGCATTTGTAGGAGTTCAGTCGTTATGTCATTCACAGAATCCAGTGTCGTTCATCCTTTTCTGTAGATTTCCACTGATGTTAAAATCCAAAATATAGATCTTCCTGGCAGAAATTTCAACAAGAACTTGCATTTGAGGACAGTTGAAAACGAGCTTAAATCCATTCAGTCCTTATCTCTGATTGGCATATTTTTGCCTGAAGTGCCTGGTATTGCCAGGAAAATACATAAATAGAAATGTCTATTTTACGTACATCTTATACCAGAGAGAATCCAGCACACTGCGACCCGAATTCATATCGTAGACGAAGCCGTTTTCATTCAACATAGCGCCAATACACTCGGGAATGTTGTACATCGAACTATTTTCCCTTCAGCTATGGGTAAATAGTTAAGCAGACTGGTGTCTTTAACCTTGGTATGCCAACCGGTATAGGAGAAGGAAAACACTGATGTCAAAGTTGTTAGATTCCACTGACCAGGTGTCGAATCCTGGTCGTGTGGAGGGGTTGGGTAAATACATGTACTACAAATGTGCATCAATAGTGTCAGTATCATAGATGATATTTTTGACATTTTTAAAAATTAGTTTTGTCAACTCTCTCTCTCTCTCTCTCTCTCTATATATATATATATATATATATATATATATATATATATATTATTGATAGCAAAGGGTTTGGTTTGGTTTCTTTGTTTGATGGCATACCAACCTTCTCAGGTTATTTGATGACGAAGCCATTCTTCTAAAAGAACAGTAATGGTACTATTCAACCCATATCTGGGAAGATAAGGGGGTTCATATCTTTCCCAAGGATATTTGTCCTAATGTGAACGTAATAAAGCTACTGGCCATCCTTACAGATGAGGAATAGTGAAAATATTTCACCCATAGCTGGAGGAGATAAAAGGGTTCATATCTTTCCCAATAATAATAGTTCAACCGGAGTTTACTCGCTTAGTGTAATGTCACAGCCCAGCATATTAGCCATAAGCGACTGAGACCCCCACAACTCCCAGCAAGGAGAGAAAATGCTTCAATCAACTGACCAATAGGATTCTTTTTTCCATAGACTAATCTTCGATAGAAATCTTAATTAAAACCTACACTTTTTTGCAGTAAAGAAAATTTCGTGGGAGGACGAGATTGGAGACTCCATTAATCTGAGTCGATGAATGTAAACGGCTTAAAATTACGTGTAAGATTAAAAATAGATTTTTAAAAAATAGATTTAAAGTTTGATAAATAAACGCAGACGTTCTTGATTGTGACTAAAAATGGTTGAAAGCACACAAAGTACGAATTTTTCAAAAATCATTTGGTTCATTTCAATCAACATCATATAGATATTTACTCGCCAGAATGAAACACTCAAAAAAAATCAAATAAATCTCTCTCTCTCTCTCTGTCGCTCTCTCTCTCTCTCTCTCTCTCTCTCTCTCTCTCTCTCTCTCTGTGTCACTCTCTCTCTCTCTCAGTCGCTCTCTCTCTTTCTTTCTGTCGCTCTTTCTCTCTCTCTCTCTCTCTCTCTCTATCTATCTATCGCACATGCACACACACACACACATATATATATATATATATATATATATATATATATATATATATATATATATATATAAGAAGAATCGGTCACTTGAAAGATCATGTGAAATACACAATAATCTTGCCTGATACTTCATTGACTGGTTTAAAAAAGTAAGAGCTGAAGGATTGATCTGCGCTGGAAATATCAAACCAAGAAGGACATATATATAAGATAATGGGAATTAATTAACTTACGTAGACAATACTCAGAGGGACATTAAAAATCATGTAACCTTGAATGTTGTTAAGTTAAAATAATTATCTCCGGATGATCATGCACACCACATGGCTCTTTAAGTAACTAAAATCTTATCACAAAAATCGTATATTAGGTTTTATGCCTGCTCTGCTATAAAAGTACCTTGTACTTTAATATATAAAAACTTGTCTTATTTGTTTTTCTTCTATTGTATATATATATATATATATATATATATATATATACAATAGAACAAAAACGAATAAGAAAAGTTTTTATATATTAAAGTATAAGGTACTTATATATATATATATATATATATATAAATATACTCTTTAAGAAAAACATCAAACCGGTCACATTAGGATTATAGACTTATTTCCATCCTGATACGCGTTTTTAAAAATTCAAAAACACGAAAAAAATTTAACAGGACTTCTTAAGATCCGATGGATAAAACAAATCAAAATAGACACAGAAAAAAGGTGGGAGGGGATAGAAGAGGGGTGAAGAGTTATCTCCTCATTTAGCCCACTTCCGTTATTTATTTTAATTTCGGTTCGAATTGTAGTAAATTTATTTAAATTCTTTTTTAAATTTTTATTCTAATTTTTAAATTCTAA
This sequence comes from Sepioteuthis lessoniana, assembly GCA_963585895.1. NCBI lineage: Eukaryota > Metazoa > Mollusca > Cephalopoda > Myopsida > Loliginidae > Sepioteuthis > Sepioteuthis lessoniana. The sequence continues at coordinate 129,236 of CAUZXS010005179.1, read as the reverse complement.
TTACATTTTGACTTAAACTACAGATTTGATATTAAAATAGATTTTTAACTTTATTCAATAACTTTACTTAATGTTACAGTCATAATTATATTAAATTAAACTCAAGATTTAATTAAATTTAGATTTTTTTTAAAATCAAAACTATTCAGAACCTATTAATCAGTTACACTTTAAATGATTAGTACGTATATATGATATGATTTTTCACAATTTTCTATCTAACATTTTAGTTTATTTATTTACATATATATATATATATATATATATATATATAACACTTTATATATGCTGTGAATGTACCTTCACATACACATACACTAAACACCACTTACACATCCTAACACAATTATACGCAACTCTACCCCACACACACAAACACACTCACAAACACACGTAAAGATTTCTTCACAACCCCAACGATTTCTGACCGTTTTTTTTTTTTTTCGATTTATTCTTTTTTTCTTTCGTTATCTGCCTGATGATGGTTGTTTGTAAAACTTCATGAAACCTAAGGTCGAAAACAAACTTCTATGGCATTAAATATATAAATTTAATATATATATATATATATATATATATATATATATATACTATGGAACAAATACTTGTGACCACCGTGGATTGTTTCTCTAAATTCATAATAAATGCTAATTTTGCAATTGATCGTAAATTTCAAAGTACACTGCCTAAGAATAAGCAAGAATTGTGAGCCCATTTACATATTGCTTGGAAATTACTTCCACCAACATATTTTTGCAAGTTACTTGAAATGATGCCAAGAATTTACTCTACAGTAATAATTTTTTGTGGGTGATTCTTTAATGAAAAGAAAATATAAATTTGTTTTAAGATTAAAATTATTATACATTCACTTTAATTTAAATTATCACATGATTGCATACAAACAGAAAAATACATTTATTTTCTTTAAAGACATTTTTAAAGACATTTTTAAAGATTCATTTTTCTTTGAGTTTTAAATAAAATCAATGTTTCCAAACTTTTGGTCTGTAGTGCGTATATATATATATATATATATATATATATATATATATGTAAAGATTGTCATATACACACAAACTGTTTCATTTTTTTAAACTCTTCTGTGTGGCCAGACACGCAAGATGCTTCAAGCTGGTATTGAAACCCGACTGACGTAAAGTCAGCCGGATTTCTTACCCGAGACGATCGTCATTCTCAGTGCAAGTGAAGGAAGTTTTTACGTATACCTTTTTACATGTTATTGGCTACTTGGAATGCTCAATTCTTGAGAACACTTGTACCCGGTTATGGCTTACGGAATCAGAACAAACGACCCCCGTAGATTCAATAAAGGACGTAGTTCGAAGTTCAATGAAGGTTCCCGAGTTCGACAAACACCTGAAGAATGCTGGAGGACATAGCCGCCGAAACGTTGTGGAAATAACAATACAGATGAAGACAATAGTCCGAAAACCCTAAATGATAAAAATCATCAAGCTTCGTCTCAGAAATTTAGACAACTAATATCTTGAGAAAGGCTATTGCATTTCGGCGAATGTGGTAGCCAGAAAACTCCCCCATTAGAGAGCTCAATCTATGGAGAGCAGCATGTGCATTGTCACCCACAAGTAAACTGTTTCATCTTTTCTCTATTTTACCCAGTCAGCTTGGGCTATAGAATACACCGACAGCTTTTTTTCCCGAAAGATAAGACCCAACCCAACAAGTGTTCTGGATATGATATTGATACTGATGGTGACGCTCCAGTAATACTGAAGCTTTGCAGGATGCGGAGTACCCCTTCACTGCCATCGCTTCCCGATCTACTCTGGCACGGAATGGTAGCACCTAATAGAGTCCTATGTATGGGTAAAAAATTATAATCTGTGTATTAACACTAAACTGAATTGATTGAAATAGAACTGTTTATATGTATAAAAATGGATTTGGCATTGATAACCTGCCATGTTTGATGTACCATAAAATCAAACCAGACTAAACCATCTTCAGTGTTGTGTGGTTAGACCTCTGACATGCTTCAAGAATATATATATATATATATATATATATATACCTGGCGTTTCCAAATCATAGCAAAATTTCTAATGTTGCCTCATCGTTAAGGTTCTTGCATCCCAACTGAAATTTATTGAACAATCTGCTAAGCGTACTGGGATTAATTGAGCGTTTAATTGTTGCACAACAAGTGATTTTGGTTGTTTCATCGACGTTATCGGTCACTCTGAAGTATAAATTCTCGAATTAGACTACATCGAATGTCTATCTGTGGGACTTACATACGGAGAAACGCAATGCATGACCAATCAATGCACTAACTACAACAATACTACCCCAGGGGGTACCTACCACGGCTTGAACGGCTATGGTCGGGTGCTATACACGACACAAACGAGAACCTACCGAAACATTGCAAACTTTTGAATCACCCTATATATATATATATATATATATATATATATATATATATATATATATGAAATTATTGATGTCCAATAAGGAATAAATAAAGTAGAACTATCAGAAAATCATTTTCATTGCATCAACAAAAACTGCAATTATTATCGATATTAATATTATTTTCTGGAAATGAATAATAGAGTCCATATAATATAGTCAAAAAAGGGTCAGGATAATATTAAAAATATAAGAAAAAATATTTTGCGAAAAAAAATTAAAACAACAGAAATAAAGAAAATTGTCGGAGGAAAAATCCGATTGGCAAAATAAAAAAAAATGCTACGACCAGCCTCCGAATTGCCGCCTATCACGACAGAAGCATTTGTGTGTCGTGAGGACATCTCACCTACCCATGTCCCGATACCCCAACTTCCATATTATTTGTCAGCGCGTTCCACCACTTCCGGCAGTTATGACGTGTGCCTGTGTCACCAAGCCGCGCTATCTTTTGTGCCTCGTTTCCGAACGCAGTCTACGTCAGTGGTGCGGGCTTTTTAGCTTATTCTATTTTTATTATTCTTTTTATTTCTTATTTTTTTCTTTGCCAATAATCCACAACGTCTCACTCACTTCCACCGCCTAAAGTCATCGTGCGGCGAAGAGGATATTGAGAGCGTTTCCATTCTCCATAGAGTCACACAGCTAATTCTCTAAGATTGGCTGTCACAAGAAAGACAAACGGCGAGAGGCAGGCAGGACAAAATAAGAAAAGAAATAATAGTAATAATAATAATAATAATAAGAAGAAGAAGAAGAAGAAGAAGAAGAAGAAGATTTTAGCTAAAATATATAACTGAAAATATTAATATAAAAGAAATACATAAAGAATTAAATTCTCTATTCTCAAATGAAATATAAAAAAGAAAAATGTCGGAGACTCCTCCTAACCTCACCTCTCCTAACTTTGCCTTCTCACCTAATGGCAGAAAGACGTAACGACAAGAGGGTATTTTTTTCTCCTCATTGCTTCAGTCAACTGACCGATACGCCTCTTTTCCCCATGGACCGATTTAAAACGACAACGGCTAGAACAGCAATACAAATTGCAACACAATGCAAGTGGGTGGTTGCCGACGTGGCACGTTCATCTCAGATCTCCATTCAGCAAATGGTAAAAGGGCGGAGACGAAAGACGAAAAATTCCCCGGCTCCGTGCCTGAGCACACAGAAAAATTTCAATTCATGGATGCAGGCTACTGGCAGAAAATGAGAAACTGTTTTCTTTGGTAACCGACTCCATTTTTAAAATTTCATTTACAATACGCCATTTTTTATATATAGTCTTTGTTTTCATTCATCAGCTGTTTGAAGACCCGCACACACATAGGAATGAAAAAAAAAGAGTAAATGTTACCCAAATGCAACTTCCTGTGACCAAACATGGTGGTACGTGTGTCTATCATATAAATACAATGTCTACCTCACTGCCTGTAGCCTTAGACGAAGATCTTTTACTCGTACATGAGATTGGTAAAAAAGCCCAAGACGCACTCTGCTGTTTTTGTTAGTCGGCATAAAACACCCTAAATGCAGTGGAGTTTCTATGAAACAAACACTGCGACATAAGGCAAAAAAAAAACTCAAGTGCAAAATAACTTCTGGCGAGAGTCGTTCATGTTTTTTTCAAAGTCGTTCCAGTCAATTGCAATAGATTGGGGAAACTTTATTGTCGTCACTGAATGGGGAAAGTTTTAAATATTAGCTAATTCACCAAATTCATTATTTTCATTTATTCACTGTTTTCGTTTTATAAATATTGACAGCAAAAACTGTTTGTTTGGTTTCTTCCGTTCTTGTAAAAATCTTGGATTAACCTCTGCTAAATAGTTTCCAGTGATATCATTCAAACATTTTGTTTGTTTGTGGGTAGTGTTCAATCATCATCTAGAATATCGATCGATCTAGTTATAACGAATTGAGTTGTTAGATAACAGGAAACTAGGACATACTCTCATGACTCCGTAAATGCAAGTGCGATGTACATTACGGTTTGAACGTGAAAAGAAAGCGTGGGATATCAAAATATCTGTGAACATGCAACCTCGTATCCAGCACGAGCACAAAACTTTGAAAACTAGATCAAATTCCAAAATATCCTATTTCGGGTTGAGGCTTGATGGTACGGGCCCAGCTAATATAACTCTATTTACGGATAACTATGTTGTCACTGTGACATCTGAATCTCTTGGACCACGTAATAGAAATAAAAGTAATACAAACTTTCTACAAAATATTCCGTTCCAAAGATTTAAAAAAAAAAAAAAATTCTTCGTTCTTTCTTTCATCTTGTGTTAACATTGGTGCTGTGATGTTTTCTTCTGTAATTTTTTAGTTTTCATTTTTTTTTTTTTTTGTTTTGTTTCAGAAGACTTTGGTCGATCTTCCTGAGCTTCACGAATAACCTGATCACATATTTATAGTATCTTGAGGGCACCTCTGGTGGTGTAACGGTTAGCAAGCTAGACTAGCTAAACCTACATAAGTGAGTTCGAGTCTCCCTGGGCGCCCCATTCATTCGGCCTTGTGCCACATCGAAGCAAAGAGCTTTGTAAATTACTATTTATAGTATCTTGAGGTCAGAAAACCAGCCTTTCTTTAAAATCCCCCGTGTTTGGTCGTCAAGTCTTTCACTGGTATTAAACTTAGCAGATTCTTCAAAAACTTTGATAATCCTTTCCCTATTACTTCTTTGTGTAGAGTTACACTTAGAATTGCTATTTATTACATTTTTGTCACTCGATTTTATTGTGCCCAGCCAGCTAAGTCTGGAGAATACACCGACTGCTCCTTTGAAGAGGAGTAAAACCCTATCCAACGAGTGTCTTGCTTATGACTTAAAAAATCTTATGGTGAGGTTCCAGTAATGCTGTAGCTACGCGAAATGTGGAGTTCCCCTTCATTGCCATCGGTCCCAGATATACTCTGGCCAGGAGTGGTAGCACTCTTTATTGTTCCTATTTACCAACCCCTCCGCTCGGGCAGGATATAACATAAGGTCAATTTTTAAGCAGAGTTTAACAGGTTTGAATTCAGGCTTTTCCTTCTCCTAGACCTGTGCCTCACCAAGGCTGAAGAACCCAGTCTGTCCTACTATTTACCCATAGCTGGAGGGAGAATAATTGGATTCATACCTTTCCAAAGGGTATTAGTGCAATGTGAAATGCTATCAGGTTCGTCCAGGATTTGAACTCGTGTCACCGTGTCCATTTCCTCCCACGATAACCATTACACCACGGCACCTCCTCACACCACGGGCACCTCTTTATTGTTGGCAATTTTTTTTCTTGTTTATACTGGCTTGGGTTGCTTCTTTTTAATGGCATATACACCTTCACATGTTATTTAATGCCAAAGCCATCCTTGTAACTTAGAGCTAGGGGGATAAAAGGCTTCATACCATTCTCAAAGGCATTTAGACCGAAATTGATCATAATAGCCCTTCTTGTGTTCAAAAGCTACTTACTACGAGGGTGTCCTCGTGGTGTAATGGTTAAAACGATGGACTGCGGAATTATAGTACATGAGTTCGAACTCCAGTTGCGCTATTACGTTCACTTCCGGACAAATACCACTGGGAAAGGTATGAACCCTCTTATCCTCCCATCTATGGGTTAAATAGTACCACTACTATTCTTCTAAAGAATGGATTTGGCATTAAATAACCCACGAAGGTTGATATACCATTCGACAAAGAAACCTTCACTAGTACCGTTACTATTCTTATAAAGGATGGGTTTGGGATTAAATAACCCGAGAAGGTTGATATGCCATTAAAAAAACAAACTAATCGGAAACTAATCTTACAACGGTGTCATAGTTTAGAACATTTGCCACTACGCCATTGAGATTCCCTCATCCCCAAACAAGGACAGAGACTGCTTCAATCAACTGACCGGTAGGCTTCATGTCCCTAATGACTAATGTTTGATAAAAATCTAATGAACACCTTCACTTTTTGCCTATAAGATAATCGTGAGAGGAAAAGATTGAACGATTGTAAACGGCTTGAAATTAGGTGTCAGATTTAATGTTCGATAGATTAACCTCAGATGTTCAATAAGCCAGACAGTTGGGGCTGTAAAATACACCGGCTCCGTCTCTACAGAAGGGTATGATTCCCCTAAAGAGTGTCCTACATATAACACTAGACTATTTGATGGAGAGACTACAGTAATCCAGGAGCCGTAGGAAATATAGAGTACCACTTGTTAGACGAACCAGACATGCAGGACACTGCTGGAGAAGCAGGGACGAACTCATAAGAGATGTACTCTTATGGGCCCCCACATATGGCCGTGCAAAAGCAGGACGACCAGCACGAACATACATTCAGCAGCTGTGTGAGGATACGGAATGCTGTCCTGAGGACCTGCCTAGGGCGATGAACGATAGGGAGGAGTGGCGATAGAGGGTCAGGGATATCCGTGCTACCAGCGCGACATGATGATGATGATGATGACTTCTTTGTCATTGCCCCAAGCCCAACCTAGGATCCTATCTATTGGTCAAATAGAATTGTTTGACATTTAAACTGTGTATTTATTCTAAACTGAATTGCTTGAAATAGAACTGCTTAAACATTTATCTGTGTGTGTCGATAGAATTATTCATATTAGATAAAGATAAGTGAAACCATTTAACTGTGTGCAAAAAAATGAGCTCAGACTCGATTAAAATGCCATCAACGAAATGTCTTTAGAAATCATATATTTGATATATACGTAAAATAAAGAGTTGGTATTAAAATAACCTACAATGGTTGATATGCAAAAAAAAAAAAAGAAGCAAATCCGATATTCTCGATTACAGCCAACGAATGTTAAAAGCACTCAAACTATGAATTAGAAAATCTTTTGGTAAGGAAAAGAGTTAGGGTTACCTTTCCCACAGGTATCTGTCTGAAGGTGAATGTAATTGTGTTTTTCCTGGTTGGAGGTGGGTTTATGTGACATTTTTCAATATGAATTTCAACGCTGATCCCTCTCTATCGTGATACGGACAACAAACGGAGTTCCCTATACAACTCTGAGTCTAAACAACTGAATACTGATTTTTTTCATTCCTGGTGAACCACCGCTGCTAACTACACAAGATTTGAACTCTCTCTGTTCGATGCTTCAACCCCTCCCACCCCCTCTCTCTCTCTCTCTTTCTCTCTCTCTCTCTAGGTCTCTTTCTCTCATTCTCTCTCTCACACACGTAACTGATGTGTCTATATACCGAGTATTTCCTTGAACATATGTAGTCTGAACTTCCGGAAAAGAAAACCATTTTCCTATGAACAATTACCAAAATCTAAAATACTTTAAATTGATACCCTTGTCTATTGATTTATAACCGTAATAACACTGAAGACTTGAGTTCATTCAGGACATTAAAAAACTAATAATTATATCCTCATCAATAAATCCTTCTCTTTCAACTTTACGTTCTGTTAAAATCTACTGATCTTCATAACTTGCGCACCTAACCTCTTGATACTACACACGAATCCATGTTTATGCATATGTACGCTACCTATGCCCTGCACACGTACAGGTACACTCCTCCTATATATATATATATATATATATATATATATATGTATGTATATGCGTGTGTGAATGGTTTGTCTATAAAAATAAAGCCTTATTTTGTTTATATAATTTTCCAAAAAAATGTTCTATAAACTGATTCAACCAAAAAAATAAGACTTATCATTTACTTCAATAAATTTGAAACTTCCAGCCTAATTATTTCCAAGAGCCCCATCTCCTCCACTGAACTTTAAACATATATACGACAAACGTCGTATATATGTTTAAATGTCCCTTAGAAGACGGTGTCTCCAACGAAAATAATACGCACGTTAGTCTTACCACTACGACCCTTTCAAGACGTCTTACTATGTACTTTAATGATTGTAGTTCTATAGCCCTACATCTTAAAAAAGCCACGCTCTTCCCGAATCCGAATTTCGAAAAATTCTTGTTGAAAACACAACTATAATATCACAGAAAATTAATAAGCTACGGCTACAAATCCTAGAAGTCCTACATATAAAAATAAAAAAGAACTATGATTAAGAAATAACTTGGAAAATAGCGACAATGTTTTGAAATGCCTTTAGTTGTTTTTTTTTTATATGAGTTCTTTACGAGGTGAAAAAGATAAAAAATATTAAAATATTTTATTTCCATTGATAGCGTTCTGTTTTAAATTCATCCAATGTCATTAGCATCTCACTTTAATCCAACTATAAGTTTACGTAATTTTTGCGATGTTATCAAAAACTTTAAAAACATTTTTAAAAAAACTTATTAAAAAACAATCTTTACATTTGCTAAAAAACCCTGATGGATGATGGCCTATGAATGATCCGAAAGTGTTCGGGACAATTTCGGTAAATTCGTTTACCAACTCCAACCAAAACACTCGTCAGGAAACTTGAAAGGATTCTAATAAAATTAAATAGATAAAATATGTCTTTATAATTTAATCAAACGCACACACACACACACACACACACACACACACACACACACACACACAGAGCATATATATATATATATATATATATATATATATATATATATATTTGGGTTACAGGTATTCTAAAGAAGTCATTGTTGACACCATTAATAAAACTGTTAATAAGTTTAGAAATAACATCAGGGCTATTTGGTCCCTCTAAATGCCCAGTTTATGTTGGACTTCCTTGGAGTGGATCTCGTAGCAAGTTGAGTGCTGATAAGTTTTCTTCCTCTGTTACACGCAGTTATAATGCACCTATGGTT